>VNKC01002994.1:0-67114 GCA_008042775.1 Drosophila pectinifera
ATTTTTGGGTCCTTAAATCGGCATTTTTATATCCTAATTTTTGATCAAATCATTTTTAAGGCAATATTTTATTATTAAATAATTAAGATTTTAGCGGCGATTCCGAATATAAACGGCATTTGGCTGTCACTCCATTTTTGGCCAAGTTATGCTCTTCAGAAGACATCAAATGCGGATTTTTGGGTCCTTAAATCGGCATTTTTATATCCTAATTTTTGATCAAATCATTTTTAAGGCAATGCTTTATTATTAAATAATTAAGATTTTAGCGGCGATTCCGAATATAAACGGCATTTGGCTGTCACTCCATTTTTGGCCAAGTTATGCTCTTCAGAAGACATCAAATGCGGATTTTTAGGTCCTAAAAAAAATAAAAATAACCATAACTTGGCCAAAACATCCTTAATTTGTAATCGGAAAGCATTTCTTTGTTAGATTTTATTTGGTTAATTAATCTGCATACCGACTTTAAAAATAAAAGAAAATTAAATTTTATCACATTTTTATCAAATTTTAATGATGTAACCCCTTACATTTTTTTTAAAAATCGGCCAAAAATTTTTTACTCTAATATTTTAATATTTTATTATTAAATAATTAAGATTTTAGTGGCGATTCCGAATATAAACGACATTTGGCTGTCATTCTATTTTTGGCCAAATTATGATCTTCAGCATTTTTATATCCTAATTTTCGGTCATATCATTTTTAAGGCAATATTTGGGACAACGGTACTCAGAGACATTTAAGAGCAAGGAATACTGAATTATATGTTGCACGCAAATCTAGTTAGTTCGATTAAAAAACAAGGATTACAAAAGGATTTTTAAGTTGTAGGAAGTAAATAGATATTCTAACCATAATTACATATTTAGCCATATTTACCTAGCAACATTTTCTTATGCTGGTCATTACTTAAGATTAATTTTTTTAAATATAAATAAACAATGTGATTCAGTAATTTCCATCTGCTTTTAAATGTAATGCCCAAAGATTTGCTTAGAGGGTATATCATAGATACAAAGCACACTCGACTGTATCTTTCTTACTTGCTTGAAATATGTTTTAGGTGGAATTTAAAAAATAACAAATTCTGCGTATATAGCAGACAAATTATTTATTTACTGAATTACACAAATCAATTAAATATTTCTAATAAATTTTAAGACCGACAGATGTTTAATTCATGAAGACTTAATTGAATTTTATTAAAATTATGAATATTTAAAATTTTATTAGAATTATTATTATAAATTGTTTCAGCTTATCTCTTAAGCAAAATGGTATATGCATATATTCTTTAGAATATATATTAAATAGAATATCCATAAATAGGAGTATGATTATTAGAGATTTACGCTTTATCAAAGAGATGGTATCGAACGAACTTAGGAAAGACATATTTTATATACTTAGAGGTCTTCCCAAAGGAAGAATTTAAAGAAACTATATATCACTATCTAATTGAATGTAACTGTTGCATTTATTTAATTTTTCATGTTAAAAAGGCGGCACCTGAAACCGTAGCATACATTTGAGGGCCGTTCGAATAGTTGGCGCGCAGCATTGCCAGCGTGAAATATGCCCCAGCGACGACGTAAGGCGCTCGCTCTCGGGGAGCGTAACGCAATGCGCTGCCCTCACACGTATTTCGGCATGGGAGTTCCGGAATCCAGAGTCCGGAGTCCGGAATCCATTAAGTTGGCCTGGCAGCTCGCACCGAAATGCCAGCACTTGGCGCACTGCGCGAGCGCCGAAAGGAAAATTCATTGATTGCAATCGCACGGGCGCTCTCTCACTACTCCCAGCGACTGAGGGGGCGGGGGTGAAAGGGGGGGAAAAGCCCGGAAAACTCACCACTAGCAGCCACTATATCAGCGACTGGCTCGCACGAGCGGCGCTCAGTTCTTTGAGGGTAGTTAGTTGGACAACGGCGTTGCCGAAAACGGGCCACCTCAGCTGCCGCACAATACATTTTTGGGTTAGGAACACACACACAGCGACACCGACACCAACACCCCCTCGCATTTCCACACACGCACACTCACACTCACAGTCACACACACACGCGCAGTATATGTATCTCGGGCTGAGAAATGTATAAGGGCAAGCAAAAAAATCCAACTTAATTGCATTCGCAGCGGCGAAAAGTGAGGAAGGAAAGGCAGCGCGTGAAAATTCCATTGACTGACAGAGACTGCTGTGCCTCCAATTAAATAAATAAGTCTCCAACCGAACCCAGTGTGCATCGGTGTGAGTGTGCGAGCCGTGAGCAGTGAGTGAGTGTGCGTGAGTGGCAGCAATAGCGCTGGAGGCAGCTCCCTGGATACAGAAAAGTGATTTCCTGCAAAAAGTGCTGCGAAAAGTGCTGAAACTAAGAGGCCCCGCAGCCGAAAAGTGCATTAAATAAGGGCCCAACAGTCGTCCCAGAACCGAACCCAGAGTTAACCCTTAACCCCTAACCCTTAACCCATGACTATAAATGCCTGTGCATGTGCCCCAAGTATGTGTGGCTGTCAATCAAAAGGAGTCATCTGCCCCACTAAGCGCTGCCTATCGATTGGGGCGAAAGAACGGAAAAATTATTATAAATTGCTTCAACCTACATATAAGCCCTGCGAGATATATACACACACACACACACTCTGGCACGGGCACGGGCACGGGCACACTCTCGTGGCACACACTGGCTGCCACACGCATACGCTTACAGCAGAGACATTAAGTTTGAAAAGCCATAAGCTGTATAACAGAGCCTAGAGCCGAGCGAATGAAGTGGCAGAAGGTGGTGCCAGCCAGCCAGCCAGTCAGCCATCCGGCCAGCATAATGTTGGGCCACCCTAGGCCACCCTTAGGTCCCTCCCCTTCCTCCCTTTCTCGCGTTACGTTGCGCCCTACGTTGTTCGTGAGCGTTGAGCGTAACTCGTGCGTAGAACGCTCTCCACTCTCCTTTCTGCACTCTGCACTCCATTTTGCGGAGCACTCTTCAAACTCCCTATCTACTCTCTGCTGGCGCATCTGTGTGAGCGCCAGAGTGTGTGTGTGTGTGGTGTGTGAGTGTGCCTCGAATGTGTGTCAGTGGCTTTTCCTCCGCCGCCGCGAGTTCGGAATAAAAAACCGCCTCGTTGGGCACGAAGCCACGGAGCCAAAGCACTCGAAACTCGGAGGAGTGAAAAAATCTGAATGAATACTTTAATTAGTTTAGATAAAAACTCATGCGGTTTCTAATTATCGTACGCCTCCTGCACCCCCTTGTCCCTTTCGAACTCTACACAGCCATGTACATAAAAACAAAACCCGTTTAAACCATACACAAGATGCAATTAGCCAGCGACCACGACACGCCACGCCACGCCACCACCAAAGTCAACAGACTAAAGCCTAACTAAGTGTCATCAACTGAATTAGTGCAAGCAGCAGCAGCAGCAGCAGCAGCGGCGAACGACTAGCTAACCGGAAGCGAAAACGGAAACGGAAATGCCCATTGAGCCGCCTGACAGCAGCAGCAGCAGCAGCGTCAACAAATATTGCAATCAAGCCGAGCAACAAATCGCCCACACACACATGTAGTTGCAGTGCGAGTGCGTCTGTGTGCGTGCCTCTGTGTGTGGTGTGTGCGCGCGAGTGTGTGAGCGGGAGGCGCAGCAAATTGTTGCGGCTCTGTAAGCCGGAAGCGGAAGAGGCACTGAAAGCAAGGAGGCAAGGAAGCGGCTCTGGCTTAAGGAGCGCCGCCAGCAGGAGATAGATTAGCAAATTTCATTCGCCCGCAGTTCGTTAAGGAAAATCATTCAAAATTCATCGCCTAAGCAAAGCGGGTGAGCTATTTAACACGCATTACGTATACGTAACACTCACACCCACTCACCAAACCGGACACCGACACCGACAAGCGACACACACACACACACACGCGCGCCAAGCAAGAACTTCAATAAGCGATATTGATTTCTGATTTGTGCGTACATGTACATGTATATACTATATATCAGCCTTGTGTAACAGGAGCTGCCATAATTTAACCGTAATCAGTTATGAGTACTCTGTTCGTTGTGCCTGCGGTATGCCTTCTCCTGTCTATAGTCTATATCTTCTGTATCTCCCATATCCCCCTACCTTACTGTTGTGATCTCCCTAGTACCTCCCCCTGCGAGGCCGCATATTATTATTTATCGCGGATGCCTGATTGCCTAGTTTCGATCTAGTTTCGAGTCCTAGTTGTAGCCGAGTGTACCCCTAGACTAGTCTGTAACTTTAGTCCTTTGCTTATATGTACCTTTATATATTACCCATACGCCCCGTTCGGCTCAATCAATCAATCAAACGGATTGGCAAGCAATTTGGAAACTCATAATTAGATATTTGGCAGGGGTATACGGGTGAGCTTTTGGGGCAGGCTCGAACGCACTGGATGAGCCCTTGGCGCTTCGATTTCGAATGCTCGCATGATTTGTCAGTTTTTCCTCCTTTATATTTATTTTTCCCTTACTTTTATGGGGGTGCGCTCACCCCCCGAGGGCCCCCTTTGGGGCGCCACCCGGTTGCGTGCCAATGCTGCGGTGTTTGCCTTTATTATTTATTTCTTTCGGTTGTTATTTGAGTTGCCTGCTCTAATTTTAGATCAGTCGAATAAGTTTTATTGATTTCAAATTTTAACCTTATTTTACATGTGCCTCTTGTGGGTGTGTGTGTCTCCGAGGGGCTCGGAGGCGTGTGTATGTGTGTGAGTGTGTGTGGGCGCAAGAAAAGAAAACGCCGCCAATCCATACATTGGGCCAGTGGTAACAACAAAATACGGCAAAATATTTTACGATGACGCTATTGTTGTGAGCGAAGCGCCAGCAGGGGCAGCGAGAGGCCACGCACTTGCGCACAGCCCGCCGTGGTGAGTTCGCTCTCCGGCTTGCTCTTTCCGGATCCGGCTCTCTTTTTTCGGGGCTATTCAACATGTTTGTTTTGGGGTGGAGCGGGAACGGCGGCCCGAGGCAGATAGTTTGATAAGATGGCCCCTGGCCATCGTACAGGGTTCCGTCATCCAGCTCTGGCTCCGGCTCAGGCTCCGTCTCCTTCTCCATCTCCGTCTCCATCTCCGGCAGCGGCTGCTGCTGCGGCTGCCTTAAGTATGCAGCTCAAAGTGCAATCTATCTGGGTTTCCTCCTCTGCCCATATATACACACAGCAGGTCCCTGTGTTTGCCGAGCAAAGTGCAGTGCTTGGGGCTCCCTAATGGCATGGCGATGTAATCGAATCTGGGCCTGATATTTTATGGCCTGTCTGCCATATCCTGACCTCATCTGCCGGCGCTTCCTTCTCCTCTTTTCTTATTTTTCTGTTGTTTTTTCTTTCTGTGTCACAGCCAGAGCCAGAGTCGCTGCCGGAGTCTGCCCGGCTCGTGAATGTGAATGGGCTTCCGGCTTGCTGATTCGTTTAGCTTTCATTTGAGCCGCTGCAGCTGGCGCTGCCGTTGATATCCGCACTCTTGGGCCATTCAGCACCAGGCATCCTGACAGTCCTGGCAGCCCCTCACCCTGCCATTGCGACTTATCGCCTTGCCGCATTGTTTATGCGGGCGGCTTAATTGCAATTCGCTATTCATGACATTCACAGTCATATTTCAAATCCTGAGAAGGGCCTTCAGGGAAAAGGCAAGGAAAACATCATGAATATTTAAGGGTTTACTTCAGGGGGTTTTAAATACAGAGATATTTAATTCAGGAATATGTCAATAAGGCTGCCGCTTGATCTTACCTTAATATGACCTATTATATAGTTATACATTATTATGAATATTAAACAAAGGAATTCCACCTTCACAGTTTAATATTAGTAAAGTCCTTTAACGTACTATATAGTCACTCAAAGAGGTAGTATCTTGTTGCTTTCTTTGATAATATATTTAATAAATAAACACCAAAGCTCAAAGCCTTCAAGAAGTCAGCTCGTAATGATTTTCTGCCAAAGAGAAAGAGCCCATTTTTCCTATTTTAAGCCCAAAGTTTTGAATACGTTATGGACACCCTTATGCATCGGGTGAATGGCGAATCGCATAAACTCCAACCGGCGGCAGCCTCTGAGGAGGGGCAGAGGCAGATCTACAGAGGCAGTGGCAGTTGCAAAGGCAGACTTCTTTTCTTTTTGAGGCAACCGCTCAAGTGGCAATTTGCATGCGATTTGTTGCCGTCGTCTGCGAGGAGCGTGGAGCGTGGAGCGCGAATTTGCATAGAGCCGCCGTAATGCAATGCTCAGCGAGATGTACTCGCTCTGTCCGTCCGTCCGTCCGCGAGTCTGTTAGTGGTATTTGTTTATGCGCTTATGGCCCTGTAGTGGGCCAGCTCCTGGCTGAGATTTAGGTAAAAAGGTTAAGGATATGCCAGATGAGCTATGGGGCCAATTTAAATGCAAAGACGGAAGGAGGCGTGCCACGGGGCGTATGCGTAATGTAATATATTCTCCCTCGCGACTGTGTGCCATTGTACTATTTGTGTGTATGTTTTTCGTTCTCTTTTCACTTCTTCCACTTCCAGATGCCGCACAAGAGAGAGAGAGAGAAAGAGAGAGAGAGAGAGAAGAGAGAAGAGAGAGAGAGAGAGAGGGAGTCGCGAATAGATCAATCAATCAATCAATCAAAACAGTGCATATCAACCGAGAAGCCCGAAATCAAAGTTCAACGTTGCATTTAAGCGAGCGGCGTCGGAAGTAGACCCAGGCCAGATCCAGGCCACCCTCTCTTTTGGCCGCTCTCCCTCCTAGCCTCCTAACCAAGTCTAAGTCGGAGTCGGAGTTGGAGTCGGAGTTGGAGTCGGGGATTGCATGCCGCGGATGAGCCGCGGATTATGTCACGTGACGATTATAATCCAGTAACTAGCTCTGGTGTGCGCAGTCCGGGTCGCGTGCGGCGGCTCCAGGAATTGCCGACGGTCGATCGATCACCATCCCGGGACTACGGCGCGCCACGCGGAAGTCCTTTAGGTGAATGAGTCCACCATCCCGATAACCGATCATAGTTTCTCTCCGGAGCTAGTCCAAGCAATCCGAGCACAAACGTAGCCCAGCACCCAGAGAATCGTTTGTGCGAGAGATCAAAGTCTCATTATTTCGATTAATTCGATTAATTCGATCAATTGGCAAACGCTTTTCCTGATTTCGCCTATCGAACTACTAACCCCAGGCTGCCTCCGAGCAGCTGTCATTCCAAAACTCCCTCAAAATTCGTTTCAAAATTCGCTAAAACCTCGCCAAATTCGCCGAAATTCATTTTGCAAAATTATCGCTTCTGTTCCGAGATTTGTATATCGCTCGCTAGCTCTCTACTTGTAACCGCCATATACATATAACCATTATCATTTCGTACTATTTGTAGTCGACTCAACTAATGCAATTTCTAACTAAACTCTATTATTTCTGTCTAACATCACACGCATGCGCATGGTACATAACTTTGATTTCATTTCATTTCTCACTTAATTCGATTCTCATTTATTTCATTATCATTTCCTCTGTTCCCTTCATTTATTATCCTTTTCCGTTTTGCGTTTCGCTTCACTCATCCTGCGTATCTCTACCGACTCTCTGTTCATTTCAATTAACCCACACAAACGACCCTTCCTGGCGGGGAATGGAATTCAATTGAATGGAATTGCAATTGGATTGGTGGGGCCCAGCAGTAGGAGCAGTAGCAGTGGCAGGGGCAGCTGCAGCAGCTGCAAAATTGCATTAGAGCGGCGGGAGGAAGGACACATGGACCACAGCTGAGCTGAGCCACTTGCCCCGAAAGAAACCACAGCGGAAAAGCGCACCTTGCAGTGGGCAGTGTAACTTTGCCGGGAGCGCTCAGCTTGATATCAAAGCCTCAAACTGGATTACAATTATGGTTAGCTAAACTGTTTTGCACTTGAACGGGGTCAGGCACTTGGGTACTCCAGCTAATTAGCATTTGGCCGCCATTGAGGGTCTGAAATAAACCATTTATGGCCACCGAACGAGCACCGACGGACGCTGACGATGACGAGGACGTGGCGGAACCGCAAATTTAGTTTCGTGCTCTCGACGTGCAAAATGATTTCGTGCTAGGAAAACTTAGTTTATGGCCCTCGAAGGTGGCAGCGGGGAAGGGGGTTCGGGCCAGGTGAAATATGAGCCAGGACACACAATGTGGGTGCTTTAGAGTGGGTAGCGGGCACAAACCAAAGCCAGGACAGGACAAACACCTCTCCCTGCCTACCCGCCTGTTGACTTTTCCTTTAATTTTCCTTTACATTTTCTGTACAAGTTACCTGCGCTCCCCACCACCCCCCCACTAACCAAACCTAACCGGAAAAATAAGAAAAACCCACGAAATTGAGGCAGAGACGCCACTGCACTAGTTGCCACTTATAGAGACACACTCTGTTCCCTGAGTTCCCTGAGTTCCCTGTGTTCCTCGTGCTCCTCGTGTTCCCTGTGTTGTTTTTTGTTTTCGGTTGTTTTTTCGGTTGCCTTCGCTTTTTGTTCTGGTGGCCGGATGAGGAGCCGAAAAACGAATAACTAAAAACGAAAAACGATAGACGAAAACACGAAACAACCACCTGAACCTGAACCAGAATCAGAATCAGACCCACCAACCACCCACCACCAGAGATAAGACCACCACCACCACCAACCCGTCCACAAGTCCACCCGTTCCGTCATCCACTCATTTGGTCATCCTCATGAATTCTGTGTGTGTGTGAATTTCAGCAATGGGCAGTCCATACTACCGCGACATGGATGAGCCAACAAGTCCGGCCGGAGCGGGTCACCATCGCAGCCGGAGCGCCAGCAGACCACCGATGGCCCATGCCATGGACTATCCACGTAATGACCGCCTTAAGTCTCTATTAATTCTCATATGCCACTGAAACCAATATGATTTATTTCTTAAATTAGGAACATATTTATCTTTAAGGCATTTTAAAAGAAATTAACGCCTAAAAACTTGTTATTAATATTCCAAAATGCACTTAAATCTGCTAGAAAATCTTACTAACTTTATGATCCAGTTTTTATAAGAAAGGATATAACATATTCTCTGTGGACCTCTATCCAATTTAACTATAAACTTAAGGGATAGCAAGCACGCTTTAAAAGGGCATCTTTAAGGCATTTTAAAAGAAATTAAAGCCTAACGATATACCTTTCTGAATGCCTAGAAACTTGTTATTAATATTACAAAATACACTTAAAGCTGTTAGAAAATGTTACTAACTTTTTTATACAGTTTTTATAAGGAAGGAAATAACATATTCTCGGTGGACATTTGTCCATTTTATCAACAAACTTAAAGGATAGCAATCACGCTTTTAAAGAGTCTTTAACTTTAAGAAGTTTTAAAAGAAACTAAAAACCTTATTCATAAAATTAAAAATATTTTTAAAAATGTTAATAGCATTATGATAAAGCTTTTAAAAGAAAATACAAATGTATTTTAAGAAAATCATTAAAGAAATAGCATATTCTCTGTGGACCTTTGTCCTTTTTTAACAACAAACTTAAAGGATAGCAAGCACTCTTTAAAAGGGTTTTAAAAACACACATAAATTTGATTTAAAACAAGTAATAAAATATATTAAACTCTTTAAGTATTGAAGTCTTAAGTCATTTCCATTTCAACTACAAACTTAAAGGATAGCCAGCCCTCTTTAAAAGGGTCTTAAATACATACATAAATTTGATTTAAAACAATTAATTAAATATATTAAGCTCTTTAAGAATTAAAGTCTTAAAAGGAATGATAAAATTGATATAAAATGTAGTAGGAATTTCGATCTTATATGAATGCAAGCTCGTTACACTATTTTTTAAACAATATAAGAATTAAAGCAGAATCTCAAAAACAAAGATCATATTCTTCTCTGAACATAACAACTACTTTGAGTTTATCCTTGCCATGAACTCTAAAAGCCAAATACTAATAACTCCGTCTAAATACCCTCACAGGAACCCGCTACCAATCGCTGGATCGCGGTGGACTCGTGGATCCCCACGACCGCGAGTTCATACCCATCCGGGAGCCACGCGACCGCTCCCGGGACAGGTCCCTCGAGCGGGGACTGTACTTAGAGGACGAGCTGTATGGCAGATCGGCGCGCCAGAGTCCCAGCGCCATGGGTGGCTACAATACGGGCATGGGCCCCACCTCGGACCGGGCCTATCTGGGTGACCTGCAGCACCAGAACACCGACCTGCAGCGGGAGCTGGGCAACCTCAAGCGGGAGCTGGAGCTGACCAACCAGAAGCTGGGCAGCTCGATGCACAGCATCAAGACCTTCTGGTCGCCGGAGCTGAAGAAGGAGCGGGCCCTGCGCAAGGAGGAGAGCGCCAAGTACAGTCTGATCAACGATCAGTTGAAGCTGCTCAGCACGGAGAACCAGGTTGGTGTCCTCTTAAGCTAAATAAATATATAAATAATTGGTTTAAAATGTAGTTCACTTTATCTTTAGTTTGTTAGAGAACTGCATAACTAATTACTTAATATTTAAACCAGAAACAAGCCATGCTGGTGCGCCAGCTGGAGGAGGAGCTGCGCCTGCGGATGCGGCAGCCGAACCTGGAGATGCAGCAGCAGATGGAGGCCATCTACGCGGAGAACGACCATCTGCAGCGGGAGATCAGCATCCTGCGCGAGACGATCAAGGATCTCGAGTGCCGGGTGGAGACCCAGAAGCAGACCCTGATCGCCCGCGACGAGAGCATCAAGAAGCTGCTGGAGATGCTGCAGGCCAAGGGCATGGGTGAGTCCTAGATCTGAGTCCATAAGAGATCAGAGTATATAGATTCCTATTTCCACTTGCAGGCAAGGAGGAGGAGCGCCAGATGTTCCAGCAAATGCAGGCCATGGCCCAGAAGCAGGTAAGACCCGATAGATCAGATGCTTTGGACCCTCCCCCACCCGCTCTTCGCCAGAAATGGACAAGGTCGAGGACGAGCCCCTGACCCGCGTCCTTCTCCGCCCATCTCTCTGTCTCTGTCTCTACCTACCTCTGTATATCTCTCTCAATCTATCTCTCTAATTTTCTTTCGTTCGGCAAACAATGCTCTAGAGAATGATTTCGTACTCGGGCAGGCGGGGAGAGAGAGCGGGGACAGTGGGACCCACTCCCACCTCCATCTCCGCCTCCTTCTCGCCGCCTGCCCTTTCTCTCTGACACACGAAAAAAAAACGAAACACTTTTTATGCATCTTGAGTTCGAACCATTTGATGCAACATCAGAAATGTAACAACTTTTGTTTTATTCCCACTACACACACACACCAAACACCACACACACACGCAGACACAGAGCCTTTATATACTCAACCATATATATACGTATACCCATACACACCGCCATATTTGTTACAATCTAGTATAAAAAAAACTAACGTAGAGCCTAGAAAATGTTCGCTTTTATGACAAATGAAGCCCGAGCTCGTAGTTGCTAGCTAGAGTTCTTTCAACACTGTTCTCCCTCTGTTTTCCACTGTTGATTTTCCATTTCCACACACACACACACACACACACACACGCGCAGAGCTTGACACGTTTCATTCGGCTTGCTACATGTTTTGCATATTTTTTACTGTTTTGTTCTTGTTGCCGTTGTCGCTTAATTAATTTGCAACTTTTGTGCCGACGACGACGAGAATGGGGACACTGTGGAGGCAGCAGTCAGCAGTCAGCATCAATGAACGTCGTTCAAATTAACATTAAGTGCAGTGCACTACACCCATACACACACCCCCGCCCAGTCACACCCACACCCAGTCACACACACCCCCACTCAGACAGAAGCTTAGTCATTTCATTGTTCGCCACCCAATAAAATCTCGATTCTGTTGCACACTTTTCGGCGCCATAATGGATGCATCTTCGGTGCCCCACTTACGCCGGCAGCAGTAATGTAATGCCCCGTCATCTGCCATTTTCCTGGAAGTGCATTTCCCCCTGCATTCATTGTTGCATTTCATTATTTATCGACGCAGTGCCTGCCCCCGCCCCAGTCCTTCAGTCCTCGGGGGAAATCAATCTGAAATGGAGTTGCCGCAGAACTGCATTTAGTCTTGGTCCTTAGCCCAAGTTTTAAGCCAGCGACAGCGACCTCCCCAAGGACGTGGCAAACAACCAACTGCTTATTACTGATCCCAACTCTCTCCCGCCCCCGCCCTCTAATTACATGGTGGCCCCCGGCTAAACTCCCACACACAGCACACATGGCGTATGCGTAATATTAAGAGCAAACAGAACAAAAGGCAGGCGGCCAGGCGGGCAGGCGGGCAGCCAAGCCAACAGCTAAAATATAAAATAGGGAAAGGAAAACACAGAGCACAGAAAATACGGTAGGAGGAAAATGGGAAATGGCATTTTCCGAGAGCCTGGTCGGTCAGAGGCGACAGTTGCGAATATTCCCAGTGGGCAGCATAAATAACCTTGATACAGAAACAGAAACAGAAAATCTATTTAAGGACAACAGACCAAGCCGAGACCAAAGGGAATACCCTGCACAGCTGGGAACTTCCAGCTAAATCGCATTGAAGGGCTCTTTAATGGAATATAGCTTTGGCTGTAGTGTCTCAATTGTTATTGCTCTGTAGGCTATTTATATACATATATTCATAAATATAAATGCACACTGAATGGAGTGTGAATCAGCTTGATGGCCTCAAGAAGAGATGACTTAGGGGGCCAATCGGACGTATATATCACACATATATATCACGCATTGCAATGGCTGACAGCCCAGATATTAGCCGAGAAAGGCCACCTATCCTTGACTGAATTTCAAACCAATATTTTATTTCTGGCCTGCACTGGGTCCCCGCGGCGTTAAAGCCATTTGCATAAGCTTAACATCCCTTTTTTGGCCACCAATTCTATGGAATGGCTCTGCACAATGGCCATTCAGTTGCCGATTTTCGTGCTCCTGCTTTCTTGGCCCAGTGCCCATTGAAGCTATTTTTTCGCAGTGAATCGCATTTTATATCTGCGTAGCATCGGGTGGATTCCTTTATTATTATATACCAATTGCAAGGAATGCACAACAACTGCCTTGACCGATGGGCGAGGCTCGAAATTAATTTGTCACTGATAGAGAACCAACACACAAGTGGAAGTGCGGGAAATGCGGCATAGCTACACGGCCCGGACAGCAGTAATTAAAAAGCCGCCCACAAAACCCCCAACCGAATCAAAGAATAAAAAACGCCCACACAAAAAAAAAACGAGAGAAAGAAAACAAATTTCGCCTCGTCGGCCAGCAATTAAAAGTTGTTGCGTATACGCCGCGTTAACCGGGCCGGAAAGGGAGCAATCGGCGCAATGGCGCAGTTCTTTCGAGGTCAACGCGTTTTACATTTCCTATTTTCGGCGTTCGGTGTTCGGTGCAGATTCTATTTATGGCGAACTGCAGTTGCCAGCCTAGGAAAAAACTTTCAATAATTCATCTTGTTCGGCCCCAAGTTGGGCCTCAGCCTCGTTCAATCGACTTTTCTGCCCCGACTCTTGGCCCTCTTACATAAGACGAGTGGGCACGCATGTATCTCTGGCTGGGACCCCCTCCTGCCTCCCTGCCCCTGCTGTCTGCTTCTTGTGGCCATTTAACTGACGCCACTTTGTCTGCTCGCAGCTCAAACTTTCGGCTTACATTTAGCCCCCAGGCCCCTAGGAACAAACATACATATGCATATATATAAGTAATGTGTACAAATCTAACAAACTTATGCGATGCTCAACCTTCTCACTTCTGGTGAACCCGACAACAACAACAACAACAACGAAACAACAACGAAAACAACAACCACAAACGGCAACAACAACGAGGCAGCTTGATTTGGAGCGTGAAATCAAGAAATACGCTCAGGAGGAGCAGGGGGTCAGGGTGAGTGTGTGTACAAGAAAAAATCCTCAAAAAGAAACCAAAAACTCTGCTCAGCTAAAGACCTTCTTAGGGCCAATCCACCCCGTCTTAACCCCCGACTGCCGGTGACCAAGGCTTAGTATGCTGCTCAGTATGCCAGACCACACAAATCCATATTCAAATATTCATGTTGTTTGGCTCGCCCCCTCTTGCTCTGTCCTTTGCCCTCTGCCCCCTGCCCCCTCTTTGGGCGCCCCTATCTCCCCTTTCTCTCACTCTATCTCTCTGTCTCTCTCCCTCTCTCTCTGTAAGGCCCTGGCAAATTAGAAACTATGCAAAACGATGCCAATGGCTGAATTTTAATTAGCAGCCTAATCCACGGGGCCAAAGGGGTAAGCGGCGGGATCTAGATGTATTACGGGGATTGGCACATGCCGAGACAGGAGCGGACTTAAGAGTTTAGGGGGCAAAAGTTGAAATATAAGTGTTATGGGGAAACAATTGGGAAGAGTATAAATACTAATATATATTGAGTATAAATATTAACAGAGATATAGTGGCAGGTTGCAGGTGAACTTAAGAATAGTAACTTGAATTGTAAGGTTAATTGTATAAATATCAATAGAAATATCAAGAGAAAGTAAAGTAGATTAAGGGAATTAATATCTTTAAATTGTGTTATTTGCATGTATTAATATCGGGAGATATACAGAAATAATATGCAAGAATCCAATCCAAAGCTGAAGCTCAAAAACCTACTTAAACCTTAAGAAAACCACCGAAACCGAGACTGAGCTTGAAGGAAATTAATAACTTAATTTAAAGAAAACCAGCATAAATCTCAGTGTCCAAAATTTAAGCTCATATTCATGTATTCATGTAATGCATTCATCATATGACTGAAATATAGTACTACATTGTATATTAACCGCTTATGATGACCCAAAAAGAAGCTGCCGTGCATAAATCTCAATACATTTGGCCAAATGGAGTAGTCAGCCCTGCAAGAGAAAAACCCACGAAAATTGGGTTAAATCGTAAATTTAAAAAGGCAAAAATTGTGCCATAAAATACTGCTGCCTGCCAGCTCTGTATTAAATTGCCTGCCGATTGCGGCAAGGGCTTCACTGGCAGGTCACTAACTAGAGCTCACACGACACCCCCGCACATAAAGTTTCCAGTTGCCCGTCCCCGCCACAGAGGCGGAGGAGGCCCTGCCTCCTATGCATACGCATAAATAATAACGGGCATGGAGCACGGAAGATGGGGTGCAGCCGAGAGCAGGGAGCGGGGAGCCAGTTACTGGGAGCTGGTTACTGGGCCCTGCTCAACGCTTGATATATTATGCTGCTCCTGGCAGGCAAGCAGAGAGCTCTTTGTTTTGCAAAGGGCAGAGGGGGTACGCATAAAATAATTACGCGGCCTACCGCAAAATTCATTTAACCAACGCTCAGGAATGCAGGAAAAAACCCAGAGCCCCAGCAAAGCTCACAGGCAACTCCTCCTGAGCCGGGTGGCGGAATGTGGAAAATGCATTTAAGGAGAGACAGGCCCAGGGCTAGGAATTTGCACTTCGATTTATCGATTGCGAGCCGTAATTGCAGGTCCAAAAACAATGACTGCCTAATGAGTTGCCCACTTAGCATAATAATTGAATGGAAGCTGGCTAAATATGCAAAGTGTTGCCTACTTTTGCGGGCCAGTTCGGAAGTCCGGAAGACGGGGCGGAGGCGGAGGCAGGGGCCGAGCAGCAGGACCCCCCGCAAGTCAGCTGCTCGAGAAGTGCAGGCCATGTCATGCGCAGGCCATCAGTTGCAGGCGCGTGGCCGTTTCGACCAGCGGCAGCCAGTGCAGGGTTAAGGTTCCAGCGAGTAGCTGTAAAACGAGTTCGTTCTCGTGGGCCCACCCCCACTCCCTCGCCCTCAGGCGCTCGCTCTCTATCTTTCTCTCTCTCTCTTCCTTTTATGAAGTAATCAATACCGTAGCTTTTGAGCGTAACGGAACGTAAAAGCTCTCGCCTGACTTGTAAAGCTCTGGGGGCCGCAGACCACATGACTGGACTTGTGAGCGGAAGTGTGGAATTGCACTCAATAGGGACGAGTGTTAAAAAGGGCGAGCTCAAATGTGGCTCAGGAGCGGGCTTAGGTCTAAAGGGCAAGGGCCAAAAGCCGAAAGATGTTAGGGTTTTTAACGAGAATGGAAGCCTTGTGAGGCTTGGCTATCCGAGCTGTTAAATGAATGTCCCTTCATTCTCAGAAACTAAGTGGGTATAGCTTTGAATATAAACAGCTGAGATTTAGGACGAATTGGGATAAACAGAGAGGGAGGTTGTCTGAGTTTGACATAAAAATCTTGGAGACCAAAATTAATGTTTATGAAAACTAAGAGACTGAGTGATAGATTAAGTTGTACAAAACCCTGTTAGGTGCCTTAGTCAGCTGGGATTCTTTGAGGTATTATGACTTCTGATTGAAAGACGCGTAAGTAACAGCCACCCAGCAGTAACAGAGATCCTGGCTAGTGACGAAAGCCAAAGAGTAACTGAGAGCCGAGTGAAAGCTGCGCTCCCGAGCGAGTCACTGCAAAAGCTGGACACAGAGCGGATGAGTGATGTGCCCGCTGCTGAGTGG
The DNA here is from genome assembly GCA_008042775.1 of Drosophila pectinifera. Lineage (NCBI taxonomy): Eukaryota > Metazoa > Arthropoda > Insecta > Diptera > Drosophilidae > Drosophila > Drosophila pectinifera. The sequence goes on from VNKC01002994.1 coordinate 16,478, forward strand.
CCTCGTGGTCGCAAAAGCTCCGCAGGCGCGAACAGTTGTACACGCAACGCTCCAGCCGCCGAGCCGAGACACGGACGAAACGAAGCGAAGCGAAGCGAAAGAAAAGAAAAGAAAAGAATCGAATAGAATCGAAGCGGAGTCGCAGGAGAGAAGAATCGAGCAGAGCGCGTCGCGAAAAACGCACAGCAGCAGCGGAAAGAAAGAAAAGAGATAGAAGTGTGGCCAGGAGGCGAATGGCAAATGGCACACAAATTGTGTAGTGGGCAGCGAGCCAACGCCAAGTGAATTAGGACTCCGCCAGGATACCGAGACCCTCGAGCCACACGAACACCGAGCGAGCCCCTATAACAGAATCCTCCGCACAGATTCGCGAAAGAAAATCCCACTCGTGGCGCGAACGCGTGTGAACGCTGCCAAAGAATATAATATATGTGTATATATGAAAATTCCGCTCCTTGACCGAAGAAGGATGTAGAAAATAAAAGAAATGTCAAGCATTTCATTATTGTGCCTTTACCTGTAAATGTCAGTGTCTGTGTTTGCAAATAATTGCTTGAATCGAGAGTGCCAGTGCAATTTTTCTCAAATCCCTGCATCCCCATTGTCTTAGCAGCAGCAGTAGCAGCGGCAGCAGCAGCAGCAGCAGCAGTAACAGCAGCAGCAGCAGCAGCAGCAGAAAACCAGAGCAGCAGCAGCAGCATAAAATCAATATTTTTTGCTTAAGCAGCCGCAGCAGCCGAAAAAAACGCTCTTTGCCACCAAACATTAACTAGCAAACAACAAAGACAACAACACAACAAAACGAGAAAAACAACAATTTCTTTTTATAGCTCGTCCTCGGCGTCGTCGTCCTGCCAGTGTGCCAGTGTCTGTGTGCCTCTGTCTGTCTCCGTCTCCGCAGTGAGAATGTGCGAGTGTGTGCGGTGGGCCAGAAGGTTACATTCACAATCACACTTCCATTAAGCATTAAGCGCTAAGAATCCGGAAGCAGCGCCCAGATAGTACAGTGAATAGTAACGACGGCCAGCAGTTTATTATTGTATTGCAATAATACTCGGGACACACACACACCCACCCGGACACCTGCGCACAACCAGCGGGCAGCTCAAATTACATAAATAGCAGGCGGACAGACGAGCAGCACTAAGTCCCAGTACAACGAACTGCAATACTGCAGCAACATTAGCTCTTAACGACCAGGCGAGACACCCAGAAACCTATGGACAATGCCTATGTCTACTACAAGGTATTGTACCCAGCCGCAGTCCAGCACCGGAAACAGTCATCCAATCAGTCAGTCAGTCAGTCAGTCAGACGCCACGCAACGCCACAAGACTGAAAACACCGAGAAATACCATCATGTCATCAGCCCGAAATGTCATTACTTCATCATCAGCACACAAGAACCTTCAACTCCATTCAAAAGTCAATCAGCCAGAGGCAACTCGCATAACAAACTAACAAAACCGACGAAATGCAACTAACCGAAATGTCTCTGGGTGGAATAACCTCCTCCTCCTCCTCCTCCGCTCTTGGTGGTACAATGGGCATATCGTAGGGTAAATGCAATCCCCGGCTCGGTCATGGTACAGTTCGCCTGGAGTAGTGTAAATCAAAACGATGGCTATCAATGGGGCCGCTGCAATGGGCCGCTGCAATAGGCCTCCCTCCAAACACACCCCCAGACAGCCCCACACCCCCAACACCCCCAGACACGCCGACACCAAAAGCCATTTAAATGTCCTGTCAAGGCGTAACATGAGCAACTCCGAAGGGAGGGGAGGGAGTAAGTGAGCGATGATGGCCAAGAGGAAGCCCAAGAATAGAGAAGGTTTGGGGGAAAGCTTAGAAAAATTGCTCACACATAGAAAAACAGAGGAGAAATGTTCGGAATTAGGTAAATAGGAGAGCTAACTAATTCTGAAAGCAGTTAATTTTAACATTTTTTATATAAGAGTTGGTCCTCATCAACTATTTTAGTAAGGTCTAGTGGATAACCTTCCTATAAGAGCAATGAATGAGCTTCCAGAAGAGATTGAAATATGTTATATTAGAGTTAGAGTTAGGTTTACCGCAGTCATTCCTTTAAAAGAAATAAAAGTGCTCCCAGAAAAGATTAAAATACGTTATATTAGAGTTAGCAATAATCAACTATTATAATAAGTTCCAGTGAAGAACCTTCCTATACAAGCAATGAAAGAGCTTCCAGAAAAGATTGAAATATGTTATATTAGAGTTAGAGTTAGTTAGAGTTAGGTCTACCGGAGTCCTTGCTTTAAAAGCACTAAAAGAACTCGTTAAAAAGATATACCAACTATTTAAGTATACAAGAATGTAGCTCCTGACCTTGTCAGTGCTATTAAAAAATAAATAGTTTATAAAATACTTCAACGACCCAGCAGATTTTGCTCTGTGCAGCAACTAGCACGCAGAACAAATAAAACTTGTTAAACTTCTTCTGTTTAGCCTGTCCTTTTGTGGCCTCGAGCTGCAAATTTAATTTCACACACACACAGGGCCACACATCGGCACACACACACAGCGATGTGTGGGCCAAAGCCAACATACAGTAATGCGGCAATGCTGGCTAGAAAAGGGGAAGGCGCATTGCCTGCTTTTCTGCGTAATTAGTGAAATTCGGCAACAGGGCGCCTTGCAGAAAAGTGCAAGAAGCATAGACAGCAAGTGCAGACGGGCCCTGGCACCCGCTTTTCCATTTTCCGCCCCTCTTTTCCTGTCTTTCCCCCCTGCATCTGCTCATTAGCAGAAAGGCCTACCGAAAAAATTCCAAAGCGAGCGAACTGACAGGGATGCACTTCATAAATGTCACTTGAAATACGCTTCCATCGGGCACGTGCGTGCGGGAAAAACCCGGGACAGCTACTGACAAGGCGTTAGGAGCGGGGATGGGGGACTGGGGATGGGGGGCGTCAGACAGGACACAATGGGGAAAAGGACTCTCTGTCTGGCCTTGCTCGCTGGCTTCAAAAAAAAGAATATATATGAAAGGAACAAGCTCAAACGAAACGAAACGTGAACGTGATGATTTGTCATGATTAGCACTGGGGAATGGGAATCCCCCCCTTGAAAGGCGGGGACTTTGCCCGCATCCACTTTAATTTTTTTGTACCCGTTGCTGGGAGAGTTCAAGGGTATGCTTAGTACGTGTAACCCACAAAGGATGCATCCATATACAGGACTAAAGAAAAAAGAAAGGAATATATACCGAAAGAGTCTAGGAATTGAGATGGGAGCTTAGACAGGCTAAGTAAAGCCCCGAAAAGTATGCTACATTATTAGAAATGGCAAAAAGACCATAGGATTCCCAACTAGTTCTAGCTTTGAAGCGATGCATAGCTCGCTTTATCCCTAATACCAGGTATTCCATAGTCGGGGCTTTCGAATTTGGCAGTATTTATGGCTTTGCTGCTTTGTTTGTACTGCGTGATGTGCTCACATGTCAATGTCGTCGGGGGGTACAGTCTCGCCCTCTCTCTCTCGCTCTCTCTCTCCCCAGCTCCCCCTCTCTCTCTCTCTGCCTCTCACTCCCACTCGAAGAGTCGTAAAATTTGAAATTGTTTTCCCCCCAGCTTTGTTTTCATTTTGCAATACATATTCCGCTTTATGTGTTTGTTTTTTAATTTATGATTTGTGCTGGGCACGCAACAAACGAAAATAGCAGCAAAGTGGCTGAAAAGCCAGAAAATACACTCTGCTACATGCATTTGGCACTTAACACACTTCCAGCACAACTACACTGGCACACACTCGCACACACTTGGACATTTCTCGGCTTTTGATTTCGCCTCTTACTTGTGTTCTTTTTGGCTTTGTTCTCTCTCGCTGTCAACCTCTCTCTTGCTGCCTCTCTTTCTCGCCCGGTCTCTCCCTCTCTATCTCTCTCTCTCTCTTTCTCTCGCTCTCTGCTCTGTGCTCAGTTACCGCTATTGTAGTCCCTGTTCAGAGACGCACAAACACACGTGACGTATACGTAACCTTGTAACCAAAATGTTGTTATTTCGGTCCGCCATTTCCATGTGTTTGTGTGTATTTGCTGTGTGTGGGTGAGCCAAAGTTCTTGGCATTATTTTAAGTGCTCTGCTCACCTGCGCTGTCTCTCTCTCTCTCTCTCTCTAACTCTCTCTCTCTCTCTGTCTATCCCGCTTTGCCCCTCTTCGTACTCTTCCTCTTGCCAGTTGGCATCATTTTCTAAATTTAAATTAATCTTTGTTTAACTCAGAGCATAAAAGTATATAAATGTGTGTTTTGTGTCTTAATGTTGTTCGTGTAATCGTTTGTTTGACATTTCGCCCCTGTAGCTTACCACCCTTACCACCCCCTGTACCTACCTAGTAACTCCCCTAGTTTTTTTAATCACTTTATATATATTATATACCCCTACACTTCCACACTCGCTTTTTATTTAGATTTCTTTTAATGACTCTACACACACCGAAACACACACAGCCACACACTGTTTGTTCTGCGTTAATCTTAAACTTAGCATTTTGAACGGAACGCTAATTTTTGAACTCCTTTTTCTTACTGTTCTTACATAATCAAAAAGTAATATATAACATTTAACCAAAACACACCAAAGAGCAAACCATAGAAATCCGAAAATCAGAAATCAGAAATCAGAAAATATATATCCGAAACCGAAACCGATACCGATACCGATACCGAAACCGAAAGCAAAATCCCAACTGAAATGATCAGATACCAATTAACAAAACATTAGTGAACTGTGATCTATTTAGCATACAAGAATAATTCTTTTGTCATTTTATTGCCAAAAGATGCAGATGATTTTTTCACGAAACCTATCGATTGTAATGGCTCCACTAATTGGCATTATCGTATCTAAATCCAAATTCAAATCTAAATCAAAATGAACCAAAATAAAAACACTTTCAAAACTTCCAAAAAGAAAAAACGTAGGCAAGAATTCTTGAATCATTAAGCAAGATCAAGCGACTCAATCAATAAATGCAAAGTATATATTTGTTTTCAGAATTGATCTTTTTTAATTACCAAAGTACAAAAAACATATATTTTGTTGTTGTTCTAAAAGAAATCACGCAAAAATAAGAAACCGAAAACAATTGAAGAAATGCAATAACAAATATAAAAACAAATTTGTTTACCAAGAATCAAAAAAAAAACGTATGCAACTATTTACAATATGCTTTTGTAATATTTTCGCACGATACCAAATCAAAAAAAAATCAAATAAAATCATTATAACTGTATAACAAACGAAGAAAAGACCAAAAGGAAAGCGATAACGAATTGATTAATACTTCGAGTAGACGGGCAAGAAGAAGAAGATGAAGATAAGCAAAGAAGTTCGATTCATTCACTGACAACTCTTTGACGATAAAATGATAAAACAATTACGACGTGTATATATTATGCACAATATGGCTAACAAACATATGAATATATACTCCTACTCCCACTCCTCTGTTTCTGTCTCTGTCTCTCCCCCACTCACTCTCTATCTCTCCATCTCTCGCTCTCTCGCTCTCGCTCTCTCTGTCTCCTTCTATCTCTGTCGCTCTCTATATATAAATATATATATACCGAATATCAGCAACTACAACTACTATATATATATAAATATGTTAACCTACAGTATGTTGTTTTCGATATTATTGCGTTACTCCGCTTACGACAGACCGAGAAATCCCCTAACTGATTCTTCCCCAGAAGAAAGTCCCGCCCCCAAGTTCCCCGCCCCAGAAGAAGAAGAAAGCGAACAGAAAGGACAATAACTGTTTCACATATGTGCACATGTGTGGCGGTGTATTCGTGTTTGTGTATGATATATTACTTTTTGGTTTTTGTAAATATCGAACTAACCTCACCTACAAACGCCGACCGATCGGATCGAAGCTCTCGAACTCTTTCCAAACTTTATCGATTATCGATCTCACACACACAACACACGACGCAATGCAACAAGAACACTCCTTCATGATGGGTTCCACACTCGCACACACACACAGTCACAGCCCCCCGCCCCCCTGTCACAAGAACACTGGAAAAAATCCAAGGATTCCAACGAAACGATACTCTGCTCTGTCTGAAACACACAACTTGCGTTCTTTCCAACTCTCTCTCTCTAAGTCTCTTTGTAACCGTCTCTCTCTCTGTCTCTGTCGATCTCTTTCACACACACTCTCTCTCTCTCTCTATCTCTCTCGCTCACTGTCTGTCTAAACAACTATATGAATATATATTTTGTTTGTTTGTTTCTCCAACACACCGAACCAAATTATTTAACAAATATACTTTTGCACGTTATTTCTATAATGCATCTGAACTATATATTGTTATACGAATATTTATGTTTCATTTCTGCGTACAAACAAAATACCAAAAGAAGAAAATTGTACAATACCAAATACTAAAACCCCAAACAAAATACCGAAAATACCGATAATACTGATAATACCGCAAATACCAAGAAAACATACCTCTCCTGAGAAGAATACGAAATCAGAATCCGAGTTGCATTTTGTATGCCACGTTGATCACGCCACCCCACCGAATACAGCGACCAGAGATACACTCACTCACACACACACCCACACACTGACACAGGGACACATCCGCACACCCACTCTCTCAGATACAAAGATACATCCATCCAAACATAAATAGCCAGAAGAACCAGCAGCTACCACATCCTCGTGGCGGCTGTCAACCAAGTGACACACATTTCATGTTGCGCCTCTCCTCTCTCACACACACCTCGCTCACACACGACACACTCCACACGCCACACACCACACACTGCGCCCGCCCCCCGCCCTTGTTGAACTTTTTTTGGGTGCCAACAAGAGCCGTTGCAAGTGCCTGAGAACCAACTATATACCTAACCATATAAAGCCAAGAGCCGAAGTTAACCAAATGGAAAGCCAAACGCCACATAAAAGTACCAAGAACCAAGAACCAGAACCGAAAAGTCATAATTCATAATCAACCAATCTCATATTCTATTACAAAACCCTATTGTAAATTAAGCGCAAAAAGTGTCAAGCCAAAAACCAAACAAGAAACTGAAAAACTTGCAGAAAAACAACAAATATAATAATAATAATCATAATAATAATAATGATAACAAGAACTAAAGAAGTAGCAAAAAGCAAATTGTTTACGTTCAAATATGGGGCCAGAATAGTCCGTAAGTGTTTCGGGCAAAAATCGCATTCGCTATGTTAAATGTAATCCAATTCAAGAATACCTATATATATATATATATATTCATGTAATTACCTCTATATATATAGATAGCTAATGTTTGTTAAGCCACGATCATGATCACGCTCCACACGAAAAGCCAGAAACCAGAACCAAAGCCAAAACTAAAACTTAAACTAAAACCAGAAACAAAACGAAAACTAAAACTTAAACTTAAACCGAAACTAAAACCAATACCGATACCAAGTCAAGCTGTGAGCGCATCGAAGCCGGAAAGTCCAGTGAAGGCTAACAGATAACAGATATATAACACCAGACCCAACAGCATACCAGACCCAGAGAGCTCTCTAGACACAAGAACCAACAAGTATCGAGTACCAAGTACCGAGTACCGAGTACCAAGTACCAAGTACCGAGTACCAAGTACCGAGTACCGAGTACCAAGTACAGAGTACCGAGTACCGAGTACCAAGTACCAACTACCAACTAACCCAACCAGTCAGTCAGTCAGTCACAGCAGTTACAGCAACCACCATTTGAAATCGCCCCGTTTCAGATGTACAATAACTACTCGGGCCTCGCCGGAAGCAGCCCGCCCTTGCCGGACATTATCGGTCAGTACTACGGCCCGGGCCCGGTCCTGGGTCCCCCCGGCTCTCTGCCCTACGGCTCAGCGGGGGGCAACGGCTACGGGCCCGCCTACGATCTGTACGGACCCTCGACCTCCGCCACCGCCGGCGGCTATGGCGGCCTCTACGATCCCCTGTCCACCGCCCAGCTATATGGCGCGGGCCCATGCCAGACCTCGCCGATCCGAAGGAGGCGCTACAGCATCGCCGGCCTGCCCTCGGCCACCATGTACAACGATGTCTATGGCTATCCGCCGCCGCCGCTGCACCAGACCAGCTCCTCGAACATTGTGAACCTGCTGAACGAGGCCCACAAGTCGATATCGCGCAGCTCGCAGATACTCAACCTCACGAATCAGGCCCGCCAGCTGGGCCAGCTGGTGACGACGCCCCTCTCCGGCGGAGTCGGAGGCCTGGGAATGGGCGGAATGGGCGGACTAGGCCGCGTTGTGTCCAGCTACCCGACGCTGCACCCGGGTGACACCTCGCCGCCGTACCTCAACGACAACCTGATGCAGATGTCGACGAGCTTCTCCTCGCAGCCGAACATGTACTTCCAGCCGGCGGCCCAGGCCCAGCAGGTGCTGCCCACGCAGCTGACGGCTGCCCAGAGTGCCGCTGCGGCGGCGGCGAGACTCCGGCCAGCGTACTCGGTGACGAACCTGGTGTCCAGCTATCCCACCACAACGGGCTACGGAGCCTGCAAGTACGGAGGAGGAGTTGGGGGCTACGGGAATCCCTACCAGAGCGACCTGGGGGTGGCCGGCGGCTATGGGAATCCCCTGGCCCCCTTCCAGCAGCGCCAGCTGCTGGCCCAATCGCTGCACGCCTCCAATCCCGCCATCTCGCAGTACTACCAGAGTCAGGTGCCCGGATCAGGGGCCGCGGGAGCAGCGGCCCTGGCCTACAACCTGCAGCAGCAGTTCGCGGGGACGCAGCACTACGGAGGCAGTGCCCAGGGACCGCCGCTGGGACACTCGCACATCCAGGCGTCGGTGCAGCAGCAGATGCATCCGCAGTACCAGTACCATGTGCACCAGCACCAGAATCACCTGCAGACACACCCGCTCGCCTCGCTGGCCAACACGGCCGGGCCGTTCGGCGGTACGCTGGCCAGCAGCGCCAGGGATTACGCGGAGGGACTGCATCACGGACACTCGCATCAGCATCCGCATCAGCATCCGCATCAGCATCTGCATTCGCATCTGCACTCGCATCCGCATCACTCCTCGCATCACTCGCATCACACGGCATACCCGCACTCGCACTCGCACCATCAGGCGCAGGGGCAGGGACATCAAGCTCACCATCACCACCATCTGCCATACTCGAAACTAGACTTAGATTACCCGAAACTGCCGCAAGAGCATAAGCGACAAGTAAGTTTTAAATTTGACGTAGACACGCTATCCCTAGACTCCTAAAGAACATCATCATCCCCTCTTGAAATCTGAAATCTGAACTCTGTATCAGACCCTTGAAATCGAAATAAAAATCTAAGAAAAATCAAGCAATTCGAAAACCCTGACAACTCGAAATTCAACTCGCCACCATCACCATCAGTACCATCAGCATCAGCATCGTCAACCATCAAGTCATCCTCTATAACAATCAGAGATCGAACGAACCCAATTGGAAGAGATCTGCCCATCGCATATAGACAGCTATATAGACCTATATAGGATGGCAGGCCGATCTGCATTTAACGCTTTCCTCTGCATCAACCAGTGGCGGTTCTCGCGTAGGGAGAAGATAAGACACCAAGTATTATACATACAATATATACAAGATATATGATAATAAAGTGGAATACTCTTAGTAGATCTAGGCTAAGCTGAGTTCGCGGAGATTAGGGAGGGAGAACTATTGTTTCATGTGCCATTTTAAAGTAGCAACAGTAAAAGCGAAACGAAGCGAAACAAACGATATCGAAGCGATATATAAAGCTAATTAAAGCTAATCCTTGAGTTTGCGTTTAACCATTTTAGTTGACGTTCTTTGCATAGAGCACTCAGGGCAGAACTTTTCAGAGGATTAAAGAAACGCCAATTGTTGTGGAAGTTTTTTCTTTCTTTGTGGAAATTGTAGAACCTTGCTCTTGACTCTCAAAAGTAAAAGACTGTATATAAAACTAAATGAGATTTACTCACAAATTAACAACAATTTATATATATACACAGGATAAGAAATTTACTTTAAACTCGTGTGCAAGTTGACAAAGCAAAAGGCAAAGGAACGAAGCTTAAACTTTATTAAATCAAAACCTATAGTGTAACTCGTACTTAGTATGAACATTCGACAACTTAGCCAATTGTTAGAGCAGCACAGACACACACTCTATCTATCTGTAGATAGACCTATCTATCTGTATCTGACTAAGTAACGAAGCCCCTGCATGGCCACAGTAACCTGATGCCAGCGAGGACTCACCTCCTATACCCAACCAACCTACTAACTACCTAACTAACCAGAAGCTCTAACGGCTCTAACCGCTCTAACCGCTCTAACCCAATTATAACTTTCTCTCTCTCGTATTAGTGGGCATCATTTGCGTAGAACAATTATTTAACTTTGCGTAACCTAGCCTAACTTCACTTTTTATTCTGACTCAGTCTCAGCCTCAGCCTCCTCCTCGTAAGTTTTGACTCTCCCCAAGAGCCTTCCCCAGCAAAAGCAAATGCAAGAGTTATAAACTTATTAACTAGCGTGTGATTAGCAATGAAGGTCAATTATGAACGAAAACATTGAAATTTATATGTGCAATCTAGAGCCGAATAGGTAAGGATAGCGATCTCGTGGATTGATAGATCGGTTGAATTAGATTTTGTGTGTCTGAGAGACACCGAGCAAAGTGAAACGATGAAGCATTCAAAATGTGTCTATGCGGATATTATATTGTATTATATGTATTCGACTCAACTAGTGTTTGTATTTCGTATTCGAAGAAGCGCTTTATACACTCGATAACAAGTCGATAAGTCGATAAGCATCGATAAGCAAGTATACAATATTGAAAGCTAATTCCTTGAGCCCGGCAACCAGTTTGTTCAGTTTTATGACCCGAACTTGACCTCTCAGTTCGTTATGGAGCCCAAAATCAATTTGAACATTTATAGGACTTAAATCGCATGAATACCTTTGAGTAGTGGACATTTTTTAGTCGGACTATCGATTACAAACGTGCTAACTTGTTTATTTGTGCTTGAAAAATCGAAATTTACGCGTAGATGATATTTCTCAAAGAAGTAAAAACTCTTGTTAAAGTAGTGGTTAAAAATATATAATAGAACATGTGAATCTGGAGTTACTTTCGTTTTTTGACCCTAGTTCTAGTCGTAGGCCCCCAAAAATATGCAGCAATCGCAGAGCAAAAGCGGAAATTGTGTTCATAGATAAAAAACTCTTTCCAATTGTTTATATACACATATATATAAAAGTATATGTACACCAATGAATGTGAGTGTAGTGGAGAGATAAAGCTTATCACTAGCCAATTCGAAAGACAGCACCGCGGTGCGAGCGTGTGAATAGATAATTAGATACGAAGATACAAAGATACTAAGATACTAAGATACTATTATATCCACTAGCTTTTCCAACTTCTGTTCTTGTTGTTGCTCAGCCAAACTAGATTCTCCCCTTCTTCGACTCGGTTTGATTTGTAACCCCTTCTACAAGACGACGAACAGAACAAGAAACGAGGCATTTGAATATTGATATAAGATATACACACATTATACATAACTCTCTATATATATATATACTTGTATTGTATTTGAATAATTATGGTTAATATTCTGATTATACGCATATACATTTATGGTCCCACGGGACGTACTATTTATACAATGATTTAACTGTAAACCTAATTAAGATCGCATTCAGACTTAATTCCGACAACAACAAACCACAAAATATTCTCGAAATCTGTTAAACTTAACTTAAGCTGTAAGCATTATAAAATGGAACTTTTCGAAAGCAAACAATAAAATAACATACGAAAACCGAACGTCGAACGTCGTTCACCGAAGAACCCTTATAAAGAGAACTATAGTTCAGTCCTCCAAGTCACACTCCAAGCACACACACACACCATAAACACCATAAACACAGATAACACCCAACGAGGGCGGTTAGGATAAGGAGTACCTGTACCTGTACCTGTACCTCTGCCTGTACCGAACTGGGGAGGGGCCCAAAGACATTATCCATTATCCACCAACTCTCAGTCATACTCAACAAGGCGTAAGCTCGCTCTCCGCACCTCTTAATCGCTCATTTCACACTCAGTTGCCACAGCAAGATACTAGATACTCGTACTTCCTGTTGTTGCGAATAAACAAGCTGACCAAGAACACACCAAGTATCTGTAGTCCTGGCTAAGGATCCGTCCCCGGCCCAGGCACAACCAGAGTGCCCAGCAAATTCTGATCTAATTATATGTACTTGTTCGTTCCTTTCCAATCACCCGAACTACCAAACTCTCTCCCACGACCAACTCCCAACTTCGACCTTCGACCCTCAGCTGGACGAATTCCGTCTTGAAATACAGAGAAGGGATCAAGAGATCCTGGCGATGGCGGCCAAAATGAAAACCCTCGAGGAGCAGCACCAGGTAAATGAACCCCCAGCTTCGGCCCTCCGGCCCCAAGTTTGTCGTTTGCACAGTAAAGTAATATCCGTTAGGACTACCAGCGGCACATAGCGGTGCTCAAGGAGTCGCTATGTGCCAAAGAGGAGCACTACAACATGCTGCAGACGGACGTCGAGGAGATGCGGGCCCGCCTCGAGGAGAAGAACCGCCTCATCGAGAAGAAGACCCAGGGCACGCTCCAGACCGTGCAGGAGCGCAACCGGCTCACCAGCGAACTGACCGAGATCAAGGACCACATGGACATCAAGGACCGCAAGATCAGTGTCCTGCAGCGCAAGGTTAGACTCCTCCACCCCTAATCCCAACCAGGCCCAGACTAGAAGAGTTTCCTTTCACTTTTGGGTTAGGAATAGGAACTATTCAAGGATATTTTCAACTTCAGAAAGTCATGTTAAAACCTGGATATAATATCCATATCCTTATTAAGTTTGCAGAAAGTAGAAAAGACTAAAAGTATCTCAAAGGAAACTCTCCTTTCTGGGTGCACAATCCTCAATCCCTGATCTCTTCCCCTAGATTGAGAACCTGGAGGATCTGCTCAAGGAGAAGGACAACCAGGTGGACATGGCGCGGGCCCGTCTCTCGGCCATGCAGGCCCACCACAGCAGCTCCGAGGGCGCCCTGACCAGCCTGGAGGAGGCCATCGGCGACAAGGAGAAGCAGATGGCCCAGCTGCGTGACCAGCGCGACCGGGCCGAGCACGAGAAGCAGGAGGAGCGGGATCTCCACGAGCGCGAGGTGGCCGACTACAAGATCAAACTGCGGGCCGCCGAAAGCGAGGTGGAGAAGCTGCAGACTCGCCTGGAGCGGGCCGTCACCGAGCGGGAGCGGCTCGAGATCAAGCTGGAGGCCTCCCAGAGCGAGCTGGGCAAGTCCAAGGCCGAGCTGGAGAAGGCCACCTGCGAGATGGGCCGGAGCAGCGCCGACTGGGAGTCCACCAAGCAGCGGATTGCCCGCCTCGAGCTGGAGAACGAGCGGCTGAAACACGATCTGGAGCGTTCGCAGGTACTCGTGCATTATGACCAGTTCAATCGGATATATATATAATCACGAACCAAGACCATACTGAGACTGAAACTATAACTATAACTTAACTTAACTTATGTCAATCTGTTTGTGTGTATGTGTGCGCTGTGTATATATAACCGAGAGACACGCATACATACCATACTACCTATGCTATCGATAATCTATGAACCGAACCCATTTGCATACGTTTACATATCTGTGCTATCTGTATCCACATCTATATCTATATCTATATCTATATATATCTATATCTGTATCTGAATATGTATTTACATGTACACATTACGCATCCCAACTACCCAACAACAACAATAATAATAACTACAACAACCAACCGACCTCAATAACAATAAAAATAACTCACCCAACATAAACCAATATAGATGCAGCTAGATGAACAGACCACACTACACAAAGTAAGCCCAATAATCCGAATTCCAATCTTCCAATTACCGAAACTAGATTGCATAATATCGAAAGTCGTAGTTAGTAGATATATAAAAAGATCAGAGATCATACTCTAGAGGAGCAATGGGTAGACTCTCACCATCGCTCCACTAAAGTAAAGTAAAACTATAGTTGATACAGTAATACCCCAAGTTAATTAATATTCTGCTTAAATAAAAGTAAAAGTAAATTCATTTTCTGATTAAATAAAAGTAGTTAAGTTAATAGTAACATCGAATTCCGCTATTATGCAAAGCGCACCTTTTATGTATCGTAAATCCACCTGTATATCGTATATTACTCCCTACACCGAGACCCCTATCTGACCTCCCATCCGCCATTTAGAGCCAGCAGGCTGAAGTCTCTCTTAGCCAGCACAGACCACCAACAGCACCTTTAAGCGATTCCAGATCCGATAAGGCCCTGACATATGCGCACTTAGATACCCTGATACTTAGACAGGATTAGCCGCACTCCCCTAGTTGGGTTTTGATTTAATCGGTGTGCAGACAGCCGGAGGTGTGAAAAAGTTAAATTGATTCTGGCCAGACATGCACCCACACACACATCCGATATATAAGATATATAAACATGTTCCGTATCGTACTCTTGCAGAATGTACAAAAGTTAATGTTCGAAACGGGCAAGATATCGGTAAGTCGGCCCAGCCGCTGACCCAGCCTAGTCCACAGTCCACCACAGAGCTGTTCATATATGACGGCCCGCTCACCCGCCCTATGTAATCAGTTGCTCAAGCTAAATTCTGTAATTCTCTACCCACCAAAAATACCAAAAATGCCTTATAGCCAGTAGACCAAGAGTCTAGATCCAAAAGCTCACGCCACGACTACAAGATCGAAAGAATATATAGAGAACCAAGCGTCAAATGCACCCAAAAGTCAAGCGAAATACCCGAAAGTCTCATTGATCATTCACAGCTCCATGGAGGGGCTCTGCTCACCTGCTGGACTCATCCGAGCACCGTCATCCTAGCCAACTCACACTCACACATTTGCTAATGCCTTGAACCGCTTTCGATTGTTGTTTTGCACTTGCTATCCTTACGCCTTCCGGCCGAGTTCAACCAACTAATTAGCCCGTCTCTCGTTTCGCCGCCCCGCACAGACGACGTTTGGCAGGACCACGATGACCACCTCCCAGGAGCTGGACAGGGCCCAGGAGAGGGCCGACAAGGCCTCCGCCGAGCTGCGACGCACCCAGGCCGAGCTGAGGGTCACCCAGGTATGGTCCACCTACTCCCACACTTGCCTGCGAATCGCGACAGCCATATACATATATCGATATGCATATCCGAATGCTCTTTAGTTAGCTTTACATATACATATATCTATATAAATACTCTGTGTGTGTGAACCGAACTCTGAAGTGCATTGCCCAAGCGGGGGCCCCCATCTCTGTGTGTGTATATACTATATATACGTTTCTGTGTATCTCGGCGTGCGTGTGCCTTGTTGATGGATTCAAGATTTCGGCGAGGACTGACACCTCTTACCCTCCACACACACTTACACACACACACACCTGTCCAAGACTCTCTGCTGCAACATGCTAAGCCCACAACCCGAGCACTTGCCACCACACACACCTGCAGAGGAACTCGCGTTGCTGAACTCGATTTGAGTTCCTTTTATGTTCCGTTGCTTCTTTACTTTACCTCTAACGTAACTGTAACTGTAAAAGTAACTGTAAATGTTAATGTAACTGTAAATTAGTAGCTCTATGTAAACTGTAAAGAACTTAAGAACTTAATGCGACAATGTATACTAAAACCAAAACTCTATCCAAACCGTTGTGCTTACATTCATTCTCTAAATATAGGGCGACTTTGAAAAACGTTTTGTGAGTAAACCGCTTCCAAGCAATCAATCAATCAAACAAGTTTTTAGTAACCAAAGCAACTAACCGTAATTGAACTCGATTGCCAACTTGAACTACTGCATCTGACTAAGCCAAAGCAACCCGAAACCAAGCCAAAATCAAAAGATAACCAAAGCTAGTTGCAATCTGTCACTTGTTCAATTTAATGTAACTTGCATATTGCCTGCGATATACTAACATTGCCGCCATACAAGCATAAAGACATCCCTCGAGCAGCACACAACACACATCCACACCACCCTCCCCCTATCTATAAATAGCCCACACCCCACATACACACATAGTACATACATCGATTGACCTTGGGTCGAAACTGCCTAGAGGTTATCCGTCACAGTTCCGGTATCCCTCGGCTCGAAGGCCTGCCCCAAGCTGGAAGTATGACAAAGTATCCTGGAGCGCTTGGCCTCTGGACCCTGCAACACACACCGCACACACACACACACACTGTTACTCGGCTGCGAACGGAGGCCGAAAGAAGGAAGCCGAAGGAAAAGCGGAAAGGCGGAAAATGGCTTATGGCCCCAGTTAATTGGCTTAACTGCGCTGTCACTCTCACTCGCTCTCACACGCTCCCACACAAGCGCACACATTACGCACACTTGCCTTACTTTGCTCTCGCACTTTCACTCTTTCCTCCAGCCACTCACTCTACTTTCTCTCTAGCTCCTCCTAATTTTCCTCTTGCACTAATGAGCCATCTGCGGTTGTCTACATCATCTTGAACTCATCTCGAACTTAGTGTTCTTCAGTCCATCTGATTACCCATCAGTCTTGCCCATCGCACCCACTCCCTCAACCCATTTCCCTTCTTATACGTTCAGTTCTGGTAACCTTCAATCCTTCCTTAAGGATCTAGTATTCCTTAGATTTCCTTGAACAGTTTCATCTTCTGTTACTAGAACCTGGGTAACCCCGAATGGCTTTATGTCTGTTAAAGAAAAAGTTCCCAAGTCATATATGATTCAGAAGTCTTTTTTAATCTTACCAAGAGCTTTACCCATTTCCAACTCATAATTTCTTTAATCATTGTTTAATGGGTTTTTTTACTTAAAAGATAACCCCTATAAAAGTGGTCTCCAAATTAATCTTAATCAGATACCAAGAAGTTCCAAAAATATATACTTTACCTGCTTCTCCTATTTCTCTATATCAATTTCAACTTACTAGATTATCTTGAACTGTTCTTTCTTTAAGAGTTTCCTTTTTTTCCTTAAAAGTAATATTTACCCATTTGATAAACCCAAAAAGGACCCCCAAAAAATCTACCTTCCTCCACATTTTCTCGCTTCCTGTGATCTCTCGCTCGCTCTTACTCTCTCTCCATTCCAAATGTCAGCCGCTCGCTGCATATATCGCTCGCTCGCTCTCTCTCTCTATCGCTCGCTCGCTAGACGTTGTGATCGTGTTCGTAATCGTTATCGTTATCGTAATTTAAGTACTACTTATCGTTACTTAGTATCGTTGTCGTTTGTCACCTTAACCCTTGATTTGTGTCTACTAATCGGTCAGACATCCAGTCAGTCAGTCAGTCGAATCAGTCATTTAAGAACCTCGTCCCCCATGATGGCCTGTAAATAATATCCGTTATCCAACATCCACTCTACCCCCTCCGAAACTACAACAACATCATAACCCCATCGATCCAACCACGATCGATCGATAATGCAAATCGACCCACGAAATGGAAACTGATACCAAAATATAGTCGGATGCGGAGCGGGCACGTGAGGAGGCGGCCGCCTTGCAGGAGAAGCTGGAGAAGAGCCAGGGCGAGGTGTACCGGCTGAAGGCGAAGCTGGAGAACGCCCAGGGCGAGCAGGAGAGTCTGCGCCAGGAGCTGGAGAAGGCGCAGAGCGGCGTCTCGCGCATCCACGCCGATCGCGACCGGGTAGGCAAACCAAACCGCTTAGCTAGCTAAGCATCCAACCGAAAACCCCAAAGAAACCCGAAACCCAACCACCCAACTACCCACCACCACACACTCACTCACCCAACCACCATCCGTTGCACAGGCCTTCTCCGAGGTGGAAAAGATCAAGGAGGAGATGGAGCGCACCCAGGCGACGCTGGGCAAGTCGCAGCTGCAGCACGAGAAGCTGCAGAACTCGCTGGACAAGGCCCAGAACGAGGTCGACCACCTGCAGGACAAGCTGGACAAGATGGGCACGGAGAACCGTCGCCTGGTGCTCGAGAAGGAGAAGCTCACCTACGACTACGACAACCTGCAGTCGCAGCTGGACAAGGCCCTCGGCCAGGCGGCCCGCATTCAGAAGGAGCGCGAGACGCTCACCCTGGACACGGACCGCATCCGCGAGAAGCTGGAGAAGACTCAGGTATGCCCGGGTCCCCTCCAAGCCCTCCAAACCCACAGTACCCACGCCACACACACCCATCTTCGAAGTGACTAGCTAACCGATACCTGTCTGTGACCGTAACCGTATCTGTGTTGTGCCAACTAACCCCCCCTGAGATAACTATAAACTATAAGCCCTAGACTAACTAACCCATTAACTGCATAAAAACATACCGAAGCCTCGCTTAGATCGATGTGACTGCTATTGCTTAAGCCCGAAAACCCCCAACCCCGACTTCCCGCCTTGTATATAACTATATATATTTATCCCTAACATATATCTCTACGTATGCGTAACTATCTTTCGACCGTCACACCTCACACACACACTCACCGTAAACCACAAAAACACAACTACGAAATCCCAGATGCAACTGGCGCGCATCCAGAAGGAGCGGGACCAATTCTCCGACGAGCTGGAGACGCTCAAGGAGCGCTCAGAGTCCTCGAATACCCTCCTCATGAAGGCCGCCCGCGACCGGGAGGCGATGCAGACGGACCTGGAAGTCCTCAAGGAGCGCTACGAGAAGTCGCACGCCATCCAGCAGAAACTCCAGGTAATTGCCCCCGCCTCTAACAGCGAATCGATCTTCTCCAGGTATCCCTCCAGGGCCTCCAAAACGAAACGAAACCCAAAACAATTGGCTATCACCCTACCCCCAACCCCACCCCACTATATACTATATAATCCATGACTTGTCTGTACTGCATATTGTTTCGAAAACCGCATGAGAACTGATCTGAACTACCAGTGAAATTGGCTGTATATGTAAATCCGTAGCTTCCCCACGCATTCCGCCGAGCGCCGACGAGCCCCCCCTGACCTAATCCCCCCCCGTGTGCTAACTCTCTTGCAGATGGAGCGGGACGACGCCGTCACCGAGGTGGAGATCCTCAAGGAGAAGCTGGACAAGGCCCTGTATGCCAGCCAGAAGCTGATCGACGAGAAGGACACCTCCAACAAGGAGTTCGAGAAGATGCTGGAGAAGTACGACCGCGCCCAGAACGAGATTTACCGCCTGCAGTCCCGCTGCGACACTGCGGAGGCTGACCGCGCCCGCCTGGAGGTGGAGGCGGAGCGGTCTGGCCTGGCGGCCGGCAAGGCTCGCGAGGATCTGCGCAAGCTGCAGGACGAGAGCACGCGGCTGCAGGAGGCCTGCGATCGGGCGGCGCTCCAGCTGAGCCGCGCCAAGGAGTGCGAGGACAATGCGCGCAGCGAGCTGGAGCACAGTCGCGATCGCTTCGACAAGCTCTCGACGGACATTCGGCGGGCCCAGGGCGAGAAGGAGCACTTCCAGTCGGAGCTGGAGCGGGTTACCTACGAGCTGGAGCGGGCTCATGCCGCCCAGACCAAGGCGGGGGCCAGTGTGGAGGCCGCCAAGGAGGAGGCCGCCCACTATGCCGTGGAGCTGGAGAAGATGCGCGACCGCTACGAGAAGAGCCAGGTGGAGCTGCGCAAGCTGCAGGACACGGACACCTTCGGCCGGGAGACGCGACGGCTCAAGGAGGAGAACGAGCGGCTGCGCGAGAAGCTGGACAAGACGCTCATGGAGCTGGAGACGATCCGGGGCAAGTCGCAGTACGAGTCGGAGTCGTTCGAGAAGTACAAGGACAAGTACGAGAAGATCGAGAACGAGGTGCAGAACATGGAGTCGAAGCTGCACGAGACCAGCCTGCAGCTGGAGCTGTCCAAGGGCGAGGTGGCCAAGCTGCTGGCCAACCAGGACAAGCAGCGCTCCGAGCTGGAGCGGGCCCACATCGAGCGGGAGAAGGCGCGGGACAAGCACGAGAAGCTGCTCAAGGAGGTCGATCGTTTGCGCCTGCAACAGTCCTCGGTGAGCCCCGGCGATCCGGTCCGAGCGTCGACGTCCTCCTCTTCCGCTCTGTCCGCTGGCGAGCGGCAGGAGATCGATCGGCTGCGCGATCGCCTCGAGAAGGCTCTGCAGTCGCGCGACGCCACCGAGCTGGAGGCCGGTCGCTTGGCCAAGGAACTGGAGAAGGCGCAAATGCATCTGGCCAAGCAGCAGGAGAACACCGAGTCCACTCGGATCGAGTTCGAGCGGATGGGCGCCGAGCTGGGGCGCCTCCACGACCGCCTCGAGAAGGCCGAGGCCGAGCGCGAGGCCCTGCGCCAGTCCGGCCGCAATGGTCCTGGCGCCGCCCCCCATCCGCAGCTGGAGAAGCACGTCCAGAAGCTCGAGTCCGACGTCAAGCAGCTGGCCATGGAGCGGGAGCAACTGGTGCTGCAGCTGGAGAAGAGCCAGGAGATCCTCATGAACTTCCAGAAGGAGCTGCAGAACGCCGAGGCGGAGCTCCAGAAGACCCGCGAGGAGAACCGCAAGCTGAGGAACGGCCATCAAGTGCCGCCCCCAGCCGCCGCACCCGCCGGAGCCACTCCCGCCGAGATCCAGGCCATGCAGAAGGAGATCCAGGTGCTGCAGCAGAAGCTCCAGGAGTCGGAGCGCGCCCTGGCAGCCGCCGGTCCCCAGCAGGCTCAGGCCGCAGCGGCGGCCGGAGCGAGTCGCGAGGAGATCGAGCAGTGGCGCAAGGTCATCGAGCAGGAGAAGGGACGCGCCGACATGGCCGACAAGGCGGCCCAGGAGATGCACAAGCGGATTCAGGTGAGGCTTGGAACCCAACAGAGTACACTGAGAAACGAGAAATCACCAAAAATATTCATATGTTTAATACTTGACACAACATAATACTCTGTACTTTCTAACTTGTTAAGTCACTAATTTTCACTCACTTTTAATGCCACTAAGTAAGTATTTCTAATTATTATTTGCTAGTCACCTCATTTCGTTAAGCGTTTTAAGTAAATCTTAGTTAATCCCTCCTTAAATCAAGATCTCAATGTATAGCTAAGTTCTATGACTTTAAAGTGAAAGTCAACCTTAACTTGGCATTGGGAAAGTGAACCCTAGGCTGTTAGTTACCCATTCTAAAAATGCTTTAAGCTTTTTATTATTAATGTTTCATTTCAATTAATGAAGACACTTACACAGTTATAAATGTTTAGATTTCTTACAGCTCTTTTGAAACATGTATTGGATCCAATTAATACCTTTTATATTACATATATTATATACATTTCAAGCACCAATTCCTAACTAACATCCTTGTTTTTCTCTAAACAATTGCCTGTGCAGCTTATGGACCAACACATCAAGGACCAGCACGCCCAGATGCAGAAGATGCAGCAGCAGATGCAGCAGCAGCAGCAGCAAGCGGCGCAGCAGGCGGCGCAGCAGCAACAGACAGCGGCCGGCGCCGGCGGAGCGGACCCCAAGGAGCTGGAGAAGGTCAAGGGCGAGCTGCAGGCGGCCTGCACCGAGCGGGACCGCTTCCAGCAGCAGCTGGAACTCCTGGTCCAGGAGCTGGAGAAGAGCCAGGTGGGTTGAGCACCCAGCTAAGTAGGGGGTAACCTGCCTAACTGAGGCTATATCTTCCTTAGATGTCCAACCAGGAGCAAGCCAAGCAGCTCCAGACATCCCAGCAGCAGGTACAGCAACTGCAGCAGCAGGTGCAGCAGTTGCAGCAGCAGATGCATCAGCTGCAGCAGGCGGCCAGCGCGGGAGCCGGCGCCTCCGACGTGCAGCGCCAGCAGCTGGAGCAGCAGCAGAAGCAGCTGGAGGAGGTGCGCAAGCAAATCGACAACCAGGCGAAGGCCACCGAGGGCGAGCGGAAGATCATCGACGAGCAGCGCAAGCAGATCGACGCCAAGCGCAAGGACATCGAGGACAAGGAGAAGAAGATGGCCGAGTTCGATGTCCAGCTGCGCAAGCGCAAGGAGCAGATGGACCAGCTGGAGAAGTCCCTCCAGACGCAGGGCGGCGGAGCGGCGGCCGCCGGCGAGCTCAACAAGAAGCTCATGGACACGCAGCGTCAGCTGGAGGCGTAAGTTGTTCTGGCTTTTTAAAGGGAGTTTAATCTGGAAATAATTCTATATAAAAATGCATATTTAAATTGTGCCAAATCCTTGAAGAACTTTGATAATCGAAAGTATAAGTAGGGCTCTGGCAACCTTCTGAGGCGTATTCAGTCTAATTATACCTATTAAATATAAGAAGTAATACAAGATTTATAACTCCGGGTGACCCTTGTCCTGTTTCAGATGCGTCAAGGAGCTGCAGAACACAAAGGAAGAGCACAAGAAGGCGGCAACCGAAACGGAGCGCTTGCTGCAACTGGTACAAATGTCGCAGGAAGAGCAGAACGCCAAGGAGAAGACCATCATGGATTTGCAACAGTGAGTCCTTTACTAAACTAAACTAGGGAGTAGAGACTTACGCCTTATTCCATTTCAGAGCCTTAAAGATCGCTCAAGCCAAAGTCAAACAAGCACAAACGCAACAACAGCAGCAGCAGGATGTGAGTTTCTCAGTGAGAAAAGTAATCAGGAACATCCTTTAATTCCTATTTTCTTGGCATTTCCTAGGCTGGGCCAGCTGGCTTCTTGAAGAGCTTCTTCTAAACACACACAGATCTTCGGATGCAGATGAGGCTAAGGGAATACACCTGTACTATTTACCTGCAGCGATGAAGGAAAACCAAAAAACAGCAAGAAATTACCAAAGCACTGTCTACTATTTTGTATACTACCGATGCCGATACCGATACCGATGCCGATACCGATACCGATACCAATACTATGCAGTATTTCTAAAACTCTCACACACACACACACACAATATACACAACACACACACACACATTTGTAAATGACACCATGTAAATGCAATGCGAAATGCAAATTATTTGATATTTATGTGTATTGTAATTAGGTTGCCGCTATACTCAAACTGTGGATGCATTTAAAAGTCAGCTGGTATAGCCTACTTTGTAAAATCTCTTAACTCTCTCTAACTCACTAACTCAATCCTTTTCAAACTCAAATTCGAATTCGAACTCGAACTCAACTTAAAGATTACCGTTAGACAACACACACGCCTTGAGCCCCCTCTTAACCCCCCCTTAAGAGCTTTCTGTCCTTCACTTTCTCTCTGTCGGTGGAGACTACTTCCCGAGGCACTGCATCCCAGCCACCAGTTTCCCCCCGCGCGCGAATGTGATGATATCGAGGAGGCAAGGAGATAGTAACGGCATTAAGTCGAATAATGAACTAATTGCTGCTTCGGACCCAGAGTGCACAGTGCCCCCTGTTATAGTTAGTTAAACATGAACATGAATCAGCCCATCCACCACACGACCAGACACTGTCACCCTGTACATAGTGCATTGGCATCCAAGAAGCATAGATACTATATGTAGAGCAATAACTGATACCACACAGATAATACCGATACGATAAAGTATATACATATGTACATGTAAATTGTAGTTACATGCATTGCGATTAACAAATTATATTGCGTAGCCTTTAGCCGTGTACCAAAGAACTATCTACGAGTATATAGAGACCGAAGCAAGACACTACCTACCATTCGTATCGCCTAGTATGGATATTATCGATAAAAATTAACCCAGCATCAACTACAATCTATTTTAATTAGTTAAATCTACACGATATCCCCACGTTCCCTAGCCCTAACCACATTCATACATAGATCGAGTCCATTACGCAAGCTTTACCTATCTCAGCTGTGAATGCGAATTAGAACGAGTACTTAAACTAGACCTATATAGTCCGGGATCCCTCGTAATCTTTGCTTTTGGTTTGGGAGCAGAACAGAGTGTTATTGTTATTGGACATATATGTACCCGCATGATATATATATATTTACATAGCTACATAAAGAATAGTAACAGGAATGAGTGTTGCATTATTTCGGTTCTGTATAATTTACTTAGAGAGGAAATTAAATGGGGTATGGTATATACGTGAGATAGCGTAGAACAAGTAAGGAGTCATCACTGCCAGTGTAAGCAAGCATATTTGATAGAAAGGGATTAGGGATTATCAATTAGATTATCGCCTTGTTTGACTTTCGGTTGCCATATAGAACCCACAATGACATTCAGCCAGATACGAAGCAAAGACACAACATAATCATATCATACAGCCTATATCATAACCCAAGGACGAGGGAGTAGTAGACCCTAGAAGGACTCTGTTAGCGCTTTAACTTACCCTCAGATCTTTCCGCACATAATAGAACGAGATACCACTTAGATAATCGATTACGACCAAGAAAATAACGATAGAGCTGCATTCGTTGCTTTAACCCTTAGTTGAGCGATCGTTCGATTTGTGTACATATGTAAGGGTACCCTTTCCGCCTCCTCTCTCCCTCTCTCTCGCCAAAAAGCTCCCCAAAAAGTTCCTAAGCCAGGAACGTCGGGTTTTAAGGTGCAGCTGAAGCAGGGCTAGAATCAAGCGAGTTCACGCGTCAAGTAATAGTAGTTACATCTTCGTGTTCGACAGAAGTGTACATAAGTGTCTAGTTGTGTAAGCATAACAGCAAGTGTATTATATATGAAAGTCTACCTATATGTATAACGATATACTGTAATCATCAACCTATACGCAGACCATTGAGAACACGAGAACAATTAACTATCGACAAATCAAACCGAACTAACTTCACCGTAGGACCTACACACCACTCTGGCTCCTGGGCTCCTGAGATAACACACACGTTGACAATACAAGTACACACCGCAATACACACACACACACTCTCGGATACACACGATCTCAGACACAGATGGATCAAGTAGATACATTTTTTACGAACGAATTGCTTAATGGAAGCCAACATATCCGAAGCAGGAGAGAAAACCACATATTCGTAGCATCCACAAATTTGGAAGAGATTTCCTAAGTCTCCTGGTCGCCCAGTACTTTCACTTTCACTCTCGATCTCGACCTCGACCTCGATCTCGATTTCCAGTTATAGAAGATGAAAGAAACGTTTGCCTTTAACTACTTAACTTAACTTAACTAAACTTAACTTAACTTAACTAAACTTAACTTACCACGTATCGTATTGTTAGCCTAGATAGTCTCAATTACAGCAGCAGCGCAGTAACGAACAAATCTGAGAATAAGAACATGAACTAACGGCGTACTATCTACTCATAGTATTTGCCGTAAAACACTTTAATCATATTATCCCCGCCGTCGTGTACCCTACTTACAAATACAAATACAAATACAAATACAAATACAGATACAAATACGAATACGAAACTAAAGGATAGCCAGGAAAGCTTTGTCGACTTTTTCTATACAACTCTAGCGAAAACAAAAATCATAAAACATAAAACAAAAAGCAAACCCAAATCTCGAATAATGTAATTTAGCAAATTGTAAACTCAATATAGGCACACACACACAGACACAGATATCAGGCGAGAAATTATAAGCAGATCCGGGCAAGGCCACTAAATGAATTTATATGGGAAAGTATCGATGATAGTCGACAATTACCTATCGATAATGCAAGCGATTAATTAATTAGCCCCATTGTGTACTTCTCTGTACATAGACCTATATATATAAATATTTACGACTAGAGCAAAGCATACGATAGATGAATATAGAAATATACATAAATATGATATAGAAAACGAGCGCAAATTATATAGATACGACAGACACACAGCATCATCCATCAGAGCCGAGGATCGTAGTCAGAGCAAAACTTGGATAGAGAGGAAGAGGCAGAACAGAACAGTGGAAGTCCCCTAGCAAGAACATGAATCCAAAACCGAGAGCTCCCCATTCCGTACGTAACCAGATACCGAAGTCCGCAGAAAAAAAGAAAACCAAAAGGAAGAACATCAATTTCGTGTAAACATTTTTTTAAAACAAGTTTGGTGATCTACGATATTGGTAATAATTATTGATAAATAAAATAAAGTAAAATAAATGAATATATATATATATACATATATTATACAAATATATGAAGTAAAGCCCAGTACTCAGACCGACACACCTAGCTTGGACAGCTAAAAAAAATATTATTAATAATTATTAATTCGACACAGTGTGGCCAGTCAATAGAAAGACACAAATCACCGATAGTTGATCGGGCACACTGGTCGTCCTGTTTGACACATTTCCTCGTCCTTCGTCTCATGTCTTTAATGGAGTTTTGTTCGCGATCCAAGTCGGGCTTTGTCGCTCTGAGTACTGGACTTTGAGGAGGAGTAGGCAACGGAAACAAGGGGGAGGCATACACATAAAGTACGAGTAAATATTTATTATATAATGTTTTTTAAGTAACTTATAGTAAGCCATTATATATACACACATATATATATATATATATATATAAATTATACATATATGGAACTACATAAGTTTACAAGGTATATGACAACAACAAAAAACAAAAAACAAAACAACAAATTATGAATCAACCACAAACAACAACAACAAAGAGCAACATAAACGGTAAACAACAAAAAACGCAACCGCAGCAACTAAACAAAGTAAAACCGATTAGAGGAGAGGTGGGAAGAAATAATATAATAATAACAAAGTAAATAAATTTATTATATACATACATACATAGAAGAATATTACAAGAAGAATGGGAGAAGGAGTAAAGCGAAATGAAAGCAAGATGAAAATGATTATTTGAAACATGTTCATTATATATAAATGTCATTACAAATGTTCTTCAAAACTGCCTACCAATAAAATATATTTCAAATAATATCAACCAGTTTTGCACTCTAAATGGTTTTGCCGGGCCAATGCTATTTACTTTTACTTTAAAATTTCAGTTTACTTAATCAGATTTATAAAGTTTATTTAATCTTTTTGCTTCTTTTTGGTTTATTTTGTTTAGCTTTTAAAAATTTAATTTTTTGAAAATCCCGCCGCTTAGTACCAGAGCTGCCCGATGTTTTATGGTGCAGCGCCCTCCAGTGGCTTAAGCTATAATTACCTCAATTTATCTAAAACTGCTTGCACATATCGATAAGTCTATCGAAAATTGCTTGCCAAGAGGACTCTGCTTGCACAGCTTGCCCAAATCCACTGCTTTGACTATTTGCTCTGAGCTAAGTTTGCCACCTTATCTTATCAAAGTTTTCAACCTTTCCACACCAGTATATATCACGTATACGCAGCGTTAATTTCGAAATAATTATAAGCGCAAGTGATGCAGTTGCTGCTGCTGCTATGACCACTCCTCCAGGAGATAATCCTGCAGCGGCTGAAACAGCTTCTTCTCTGGCCGCAGCTCAGTCTCTTGTTGCTGTTGCTCCTCCTTCCGTCCCCGCTCCTCCTGAAGCCAGTCATCTGGCTCCAGCTGCTGCTTTTTGGGGTTTTCTATTTTCTTTGCAACAGCTTTGGGCTAGGAAAAAAAGCCATAGAAATGAATCTTGAAAAAATCACAATATGCGTTTTTGTGCACATGGAAGACGCTTTAAAGATAATCTCCGTATCTCTCTGTTGAATATGTGCTGGTTCCTTAAAAGGGGATGCAGGGTCAAGACCATGGAAACACTCAGGTAAGTTCCTGTAAAAGCATTTAAGTCCTTGTAGAAAGCCTACATCTAAGCGCTTCAGGTCATAATTATTGAGCTATTGATTTCAACCCTTTATAAATAGGTCACCTAAAAATCTTCTATTAACTAAAGTTCAAACTATAGGTAATTGCAACAAAACAGAACCAAATGTTGAGTTCCGGAGCTTTAAATTAATGCCCAGAGGTACCATAAATATCCAGTATTAAATGCAAGCCAAGTGTTATTAATAATTAAATAAAAATATAGCCTGTAAATCAGACTCCAAGAGCTGCAACTCTTAAGCCTAGTAAGCCTGCCACATTATTTATATATTTAACAAATTAAGTTAAATATTAAAGGATGCTATTTTCTGGCTTGATTTTGTAGATTCAGGGGCTCAAGGTTAACTCAGTCTGTAATGAAATAAAGCAAAAATCCAAAATTGTAAACAGTGACAGGGAAGTACAACAAGCTTGCTCCTCAAAGAAGCCACTTGGCACATGTCCTGCAGCACTTTCAAATAAACAATTTTGGACCGGAAACTTTAGCCCTGAGCCCGAGAACCCACAAAGTTTAACATTCTTGTGGGCTAGGAAATACTTGGAATATTGCTGGCAAAAATTTAATCAGCCCTGGAAGAAAAAAGGCTCATTACGACCGACGGACCGGGCTCCTTTTATTTATTTTATCAGCTCGCAGCGGCAATATATATGTATATGTATGCCCCAAACTCTGTTTTATGAGCCCGCAGTTAGTGGCTGCTTTGGGGGGGAAGGGAAGGGCGTTTATGGGGTGCGCTTTTCGGTTGTTGGGGCGCCTTTTCGGGCGGCAACTGGAGCAGCAGGAGCAGTGACAGCTGCCCTATAAAATATTAAAAGTCACACACACACACACCCAGCCACGCACACCCACACACCTCGCCCTGCAGAGCAGCACCTCGTGTGATGTAATCCATATTGCTGGAGCCATGTAACGGCAGCAAGGCTGCTATAAATGTATATGGAACGACTATATATACGCAAGGCTGGCCGCATATATATTTGGAGCCACCTACAATTGGATTACCAACAACAGGCTCCCGCTCCCGCCAGGCGGCAGGAAGAAGGAAAGCTGGGAAAGCTGGGGAAAGCTCCTTGGGCGCCACACCCCTGCCCCGACCCCTTGGTCAGCGCATGTGCCGCTGCCGCTGCCAGCACCGCTGCCAGCGCCGCTGCCTCTTTTATCGATTGACCCAATTTGCTGGTATATATGCACGCGTATATGTATGTGCCGTAGTTGGGCGGTTTTTTATCTCACTCCCCCCTGGGAGCACCGAAATCGCCTCCCCCTGAATTGCGCCATTTGCTGTATGTACACACACCCGCATGCACCCCACCCCGCGCACATTCCAATGCTTTTCCTTGTCCTTTCATCGTCCTTTCCACACGGGAAGAATGTCCTCCAAGCGGACGCTTTGAAAAGTATATTTTGGGAATAAAACATAGTTTCACAAGGTTTTCTTCGTCTAAAAATGATACAGATAGAGCAAGAAAATTACTACTTTGTGGTTTAAGTTTATAACAAACTAAGAGTTACAAACTTTATTAATGTTTATGCCTTAAAAGTAGAATTTTTATAATTTAAATTTTTTTTCTACTTGTTCTTCTCATTTAAAATAGTAAATGATATAATCTTTCTACAGTAAAGACTGCTCAATCTGGTCATTTAATGAGTTAAGTCTCTTACAAATAATATTATATAGTTTAGAAAGTACAACTTTCCACTCTTGGTTCAAGTTTTCTGTTTATTTTTAGGTTCTGACAAGTTACCTAGCCTAAAATTAAATATAAGCTTTCACTGAAGCAACGCTTATAGTTTTGTGAAACTCTAAAATAATTAACATTAATATTCCGAATGTAAGACCTTTAAAAATATATGAAATATTTTTATTTTTATAAATTATATTATTTTTTAATTTATATTAGAACCCTGTGTCTCCGACGATTTCTGGCATATCTCCTTTTCAAGTAGTTTTAATTATTTCTTTAAAGTTTCTTAACATGATAATTAGCTTCTTAGCTTCTAAGTTCTTTCCTTTTCTCTTGGGTTTAAGTTGTTACTCCACTTTCTCTGAGTTTCCCTAGTATACATAGTTCTAGCCCAATTTCCTCACTAAAAGATGACCTCAGAGGGGAGATAAAACTACAAAAGACTCATCTGTATAATACAACTCCAAAGAGTATAAAACAAATAACAAACACGCCCTAAAAGGGCCCTAGTCCGATTTATCATGCCAGCTAGAACAGCTATCTACAACTCGCAGATATATGTATCTACAGTCCGAGTTCCGAAGATAAACAAGAAGAACGAGCGCCCATTGCAGAGTTTTGGCCTAGAAACCAGAGGGGGAAAGAGAAAACAAAGAACGGAGAACGAAGAACGAAGAACTGAGCAAATAGTAAACTTTAGATCAGGCCACGAAGAAGCGGAGAACGGAGAGCCGAAGAGACCAGAAAACCAGAAAAGAAAAAGAACATGAAAAAGAGAAGAGGAAAAAACACAGAAAACCAGAAAACGCTGGCAACACAAAGAGCTTGTTTGATTATGCTGGCCAAGCATAAAAACCGTCTCTATGTACGGGCCGCATAGACATATGTACATATGTACGTACCGCTGTACATACACACACGACACGTGTAATTGACCTACTTTCCCCACTCGAAAAAGCAAAGCCAGCAGCTGTATCTGTGGCTGTATCTGTGGCTGTATCTGTATCTGTGCGCTGTCTCTTGTCCGGCCATCCAAATGCCTTGGAAAAAGCTCGCCCAGAGCGCTTCTGGCAGATAAGATAGTCGAAAGCGGTGCGGGACTGCTCACAGAGGCCAAACTATGTGTGAGCCCACCTGGGCTGGCTAGTAATGGGCCAGAGAATTACTGAAATTAACAGGGCAGGGAAAAATCTGAAAAGTATCTAACAGATACAAAGTGGACGGCGCCGAGCTTTTGCAGCCGCAAAGCTCACCGCTACGCTTTCGCTGCTTGGAAGCAACAAATAACAAATAGTTTGTCGCTTTGCAGCTGGGGCTATACACAGATATACACACACCATACACCAGCCTGTAGCCAGCGACCTATTTACTACTTGGCAGCGCACTCGTATCCATCAGATACATGCACAGAACAATTGCCTGCTTGAAAACGCTTGAAAACGAAAAAAGCGAGAAAAAAAACCGAAAAAGTAGAGAAGAAACCCCTTTTACATGGCTGCGAGATCTATTGGAATGCGCTCGCTGCCTGGCTGGCTGGCTGCTGACTGAGCAAGGCAGAAAACGCTGAGAAATCGCCGCGAAAATGGGCGTTGAAGCCAGGGAAAGCCGAGGGGTGGAAGTAGGGAAACTAGGGAACATACTGGGGTGACAATGTAGAGCCAAATGGCAATTATTTGCTGCTTTTTTGCTATCCGGCGGGGCCTGCAGATAAAGATAGTTTTGTTTGCTCTCTGTCGCGTCGCTGATAAAGGCAATTAGTAGCGAACATGTGCCGGGCAGGCTGGAGCTGGAGCTGCTGATGGTGCTGGTGCTGGAGAATAGCTAGAATAGCCAGGGCCAGAAGTAGCAGAAAGGCAAGTTAATTAATTAGTTTCCAGCGCCAAGGCCCCCTCGAAGTTGAGCGTATCTCGCAGATACTCTTCTTGCAGTTTAGTCAGCACAAGTCGCTGGCCCTCTGTTAACACACCATCGCCTGCTGGCCATTTTCGCTGCTGATGTAATCACTTTTTGTAGCCACTTCGGGCCACCGCCCTCGCCCGGCCCCTGCGCCAGAGAGGAGTGCACAGAGTCGACGTCGTGTAACCAAAGTCAGTTGCGATTTAATATCGTCAGTCGGCGGATCGCGTGGACCCGCAAATACCCTACTATTATACATCGAGTCACACAAATAAGACAGATAGATTTCACATGGGGGGCTGGGCTTAACCTACGATTAGCATTAAGTTTGGGGCTAGCTTCATCGTCTTACACAACTACAGGGCGTCAATCGGAGCGATCCGGACTGGAGGTCTGCTCGCCGGGAAAGCTGTTCACAGCCGCCTTGGCGGGCCCCAGCTGGGAGGAATAGGCGAGCTGTGCTGCTGGCCGGAGGGTGTCTATGCGTCGGCGCTTGAGCTCCTGGCGCGTTGAGCTTAGCCGCTTGCTCCGCTTCATGTTGGTGAACCGCACATAGATCTTGCCCCGCCGTTCGGTGCGGTAGTAGTGGAGCTCCTCCCGCGGGAACAGCTGCAGAATCTCGCGCTCCAGCAGGTGGCTCCGCTGCAGGGTCAGGTGCAGCTGGTTATCCTCGTAGTAGCTGCACACCAGTTGGATCAGCAGCAGTCGCTGCACGGCATCCAGCGGCTCGTTCTGACCAATGCGTTCCAGCAGGGATTGGGCCTTCATGCCGCTCGTTTGCAGAATGCCCAGAACGCTGACTGCGCGATCAACGGCCGGCAGCTGGTCTTCTCCGCCAGCAAAACTTCCCCCGGTTGAGCCGACGCCTACTCCTGGCCCTTCTGGTGCTCCCACAGCCGCGGGCCCAACTCCGACTCCGCCGCCTACCATTGAAGGCTGCTCCTCCTTGACCTCCATCATCAACTCAGGCGCTTCCTTCACGGGCACTGTCTGAAAGGGAACGGCCATTGTGCGTGGCACGCTGAGGGCCACTAGCGATTCCGCCGGAATGGTCTTGGCCAGATCCACGCTCTTCGCTCCGCCGTCGCTCAGTGGCTCCGACTCAGTGAGCTCCACCAGCGGCGGCTGGCCCATCGACTCGGACTGGGCCTGGGCCTGGGCCTGCGCCTGAACCTCCGCACACCGACATCCGTTGCAGTGGCCCGCGCCCTGACCCTGGGCTCCCTGCAGCGGCACATTCAGCCAGCGGCGCCAGCGCTCCAAGTGGTGCTCAAAGCGGATGCGTGTGCCAAAGCGGAAGTTTCGCAGCAACTCGGACAAGTGGTGGCGCTTGATCATCTGCAGCTCGTCCACGTTGATGGCCTCATCTGGAAGATACGTAAGTCAGAGATCAGAAGTTAGGCTTTGCCAGCAAGTAGTCTTTAGTTGGTTAGACTGAAGTTAGTCAATAGGAGGGGAAGTTAGTTGGAAAAAAGAAAAGTCTTCTTGTATAAAGATTCCAACAGCTTTGCAGGCCCACTATGAGTATCTTACATCTGCCGAACTTGTTATATTTCTCATTAATTCTTGGGGAATTAAAATTGTATTAATTTGATCTATATCTTATTTTATGGCAAGGGTTCCATTTTAATTTTAACTTTACTTTCATAACTAGAAACTAGAATGGTGGAGTATAGTGAAAAATATTATGACTTTATCGAAACCTTTAACTTTTAACCTTTAGAATACAACTTATCTTACTAGACTTTAACAAATTTCGTTAAATATGTAAGAATCCTCTAATCACTGTATTTAAGTCACCCTAAAACTAACTTTGCTTTAAACATTTTCCTAAAAGCCTTTTTTAATATAAATGTTTATACACATTTACATCAGGTGAACATATAAATATTCATTCATTCAGTAAATAAATAAATGAAAAGTAAACACTATTTTCATTACACTACTATTAAAAATTAAATATGCAACACACCTTTTGAAAAAAAAAAATAAATAAAAAATTAATTAAAATTAATTTGCTTAGCTTCTTTAATGATAATGAAACGATATCATTATCTATACTGCTTTGTTAATCGTTTTTTCAATGCTAATGAGCAATGATGCAATAAACATTTTATTACGTAATAGCAAGAATATTAAGTAAGATAAAAAATATTAATATTTGGACCATTATTAACATTGTGGAAATGATATTAATAAAAAAAAGGAGAAACTAATATTAATTATTCATTGCATTAATAAAGGTAAATTAAAATATTTCAGTAGAATAACAGTTTGGCTAAGATAAAAAAATAAAGTTTTTATTTTAACCTAGGGAAGATTTTTTTTAATTAGCTTGATAGAAAATACATAAGCACCTAGGCCTCAAATAATAATGAAATCACTTTCCAATTGGATTTGAGAAGGAATTTAAACCCCGAATTTTAAATTACGAAAAAATAATTGAATAATTTAAAAATCACGAATAATAACTACCTGCAATACTGTTTTTATTGATAATTAAATGTTTAATTTTAACTTTCAGAAGATTTTTATTTGCCAATTACTGAACCCCTGCCTACGCCACTGTTTTGAACATACTTAATTCATATTAGAAGATTTCTCTTTAGGCATTTCCCACTGTACGGTTTATCAATGCCATCTATGTACATACATATGTATGTAAATACATAACTCGATCAACGGAATCGAGAAAGTAAAAGCACAGTTTTTGTGCAGCTTGAAATGCCGTTTACCAGGGAATAGACATAAAACTCAACGAAACAATGGTTTAAGTTATTAGTTAAGTTGGCAGTGACGAATGCAGGGTTAAGGTCTTGCACCGTCTCTTTTCGCCGGCTCTTCTTATCGCGCCTTTTCATTGCGCTTGTTTGTGGCTATGTATGTACATAAGTATGTTTGTGTTTACCTTGCAGGTGGGGCAGCAGATCGGCGACGTCCCAGGAGTGGAGCAGGTCGCGCAGCTCCTCATAGTCCTCCTTGGCTCCCATCTCGAGCAGCTGAAGGCCATGGGTCTCCAGGCCGGCGGCTGAGGCAGAGCCAGAGGCTCCTCCGTGGCCGCGGGGCATGTGCGGGGGCGATGATGTACACGGATTCATTCGGCTACAACCGGCTGTTCGCTGTACATCCTTTCTTCACGAATGAGAGCGCAGCACTGAATTTTGCAACAGGCGCGCGCTTGTTTGTGTCTGTGTCTCTCTCGTTCTACGCTTGCCTCTCTTCGCTCTTGTTCTCCCTTCCCCCTTTCGTCCACCACCTGGCCATAGAACTCTACACACGGACGCTGTGCTCACTCACACATATGCGAGCGTACGTACGGTTTCATAGTGTTCTGTTCTTCATCGTTTTTGTTTCGTTCATTCGTAATCGTCGGCGCAAAACTCAACGAACACCGTATGTACATTCGTGGCTATGTTTGTATGTACATAAATGCAGTGCATGTATTCGTGATGTTTTCGTGTCGCTGCATGCCGTGCATGCAGGTATGTATGAATATACATACATATATCTATACATGTAGCGAATTTGCTTGCCCATTTGCGTTCTGTTTATTGATAAATTTCGCACTAAGCGCAGCAAACACTTGGAAGGAATATCCGATCGCTCGTTACTCTTCTTCTTAGCTTTTCTCCATTCCGTTTGGAGCGTTTCTTTCGCCACAAATGAGTCACTTTGATTTCAGCCTAACTTTGCAGTGAGGCTTTTTTGATTTTAAAATATTAAAATTAACTATTTCACAATAAGTGCATTTAATTTATCCTCTTACTTTTATGTACTTTTTATGAATCTCTTGTTTTTTAATAGTTTCTTAGTTAACCATAGTTATTATTGTTATAGTTAATTATTATATTAGTTTTTAAATATTCGCAATACTAGTATGTTTTATTTATAAAGTGCTTTATTTTTACATTTATATTTAAAAAGAAATATTTTTTGTTATTCCATTTTTTTTCATGATCAGATTACAGTCATGGAATTAATTACAAACATGCTTACTAGACATGTTTTTCTATAAAGTTGTTTTATTTTTTTATTTTTATGTTTGATAAAAAAGAATTTTCAGCATAAATTTTTGTTTCGATATTTGTTTTTGTGGAATTTTTTTTATTTATGAAAACCCATACAATATCTTTAGTACTTTTCATTCCACTAACATACATAAACAAATCTTTATTTTTTAAATACCAGAAATATACTATATTAATACCTAATGGGTGCTGGGGTTTAGAATTAGGTTCGGAAGTTTATTTGTTTTTCGCTTATTGGATCGCGTCAACTAATAAAACTTCAACCACTTGTGAAGTTTTTTAAACAATATCTTCAGATTACACCAAACATTTTAAGATTTAATACTCAAGAATTGAAATGGGGACTCCGGCTATTGTAAATCGATCTCCTACGAGCCGGGGTCACTGACGTTGCCGTTGACATTTCTGTGTTATTGTTTGGTTTGAAATTCAACCTGAAGACGTCATCAACATCCAGATATCCCATATTCCGTGGGGAAGTCAGGGAGTCAGTGGGGGGAGCCAAGTAGCCAACAGCACACAACTGACACACACACACACCAGTTCAACGAACTTTCTTTTGTAAACGTTTTCTTTTCTTCGCTATCTCCCTTCTTCGCCTCTTTTTGTTTACTTAGCTGCATTGTCGGCTGCCCTTTCTTCTCTGCCTCTCTCGCTTTCCCTCCCTTGCCCCTTCCCTTCTGCTCGCTCACTTTTTGGGCAACGACTTTCCGGAGCTGGAGTTTCTTGAGACGGTTGGGTTTCCCTTTTCAAAGGTGCACTGAAGAAAACATTTGGCGCAACAACTTGATATTTCTAATATATCAATTTAATATTTATTATTTAATATATATTATTTTATTATAAATGTTTGGCATTTGGTAGCATTTGTAGAATTTATTTCTTAATAAAATGGTTATTACTTTCTTGGAGAAATTTCACTAAAGTATTTGTAATTCTCAAGTAAATGGTAAATAAATTCAAGTGAAAATAAAATATAATAAGTATATAATATTTATGAATATCATATATTTATATGAAAATATATAAAAATAAATAAATAAAATATATATTTAATTTTTGTAGATTATTATATTATTTTTATATTATATATATATGATAAAATTGAGAAGGTAATATCTAATATATAAGATAACAGATTTTTTTCTCTGTGTAGGGGAACTGCAACTTGCTGAGCTCAAATGCTCAAATGCCTTCATTAACGCACACACACACACACTCTTTTTCGGATCGGGAGCTAAATGGAAATTTCGTGTCACGGATTCCCGGACTCACTCCGGGTGGAAATGCCCAGCAGCTCGGGGAAACGACCTTCTCATGGCACCCCCAACCCATCCCCATCCCCAACCCCCGAAATCGTTTCGATTTACAGTTTTCGCAACCTCTACCTGACCCGACAGCATTTCTTTTTAGCCCTGCCCTAAATTACCATCGCAAACGAACTCACCGATACGGAAAACTCAAATCCAAATCCGTAATTCAAGCGCTGAAGACCTTATAATTATATTTATTTGAGAAACAGGAGCTCTTTGGTTACCAATTAGGCGCAGATTGTTTGCCTTTGGCCAAGATTGTGGCCTGGAAATACAAAACAGTCGGGAGTGATGTGAAAATGTTCTGTTAATAGGGTCTATATGGGCTCACTGATTGACAGGAATTGGCAGGCACTAACTGGGTTTAATTTTGATTAATTACTTTTCAAAAACGTTGTAGACTTTACATTTAATAAAGTTGAATTTGAAGGATTTATATGAATAACTATATGAAGAATATGAATTTGTGAAATATAAAAGTGTATCATATTATTATTACAATATCTAAATATATCTTTGAAATATATAAATGTATCATATTATATTACAATATCTAAATCGTATTTATTGTAATCATATATGATATATTTTTAAATTTAAACTAAATAAATAATAAAAGTCTTTAGAGAGCTTATAGTTAAAACTGGAATAATTCGGATGTCTTATATCATTTTAAATGTTTAATATATAAATGTATCATATTATCATATATGAAATATTTTTTAATTGAAACTATTTAAATTATATTTTAAAAATTGAAACTAAATAAAAGTCTCTAGAAAGATTATATTAGAAACAGATATGGTTCGGATTATTTCTAGGTAGAAACCTATCTTAAATCATTCTAAAATGTTAGCAATATCAAGATAGTACCACAGTACCATTTGGTACATCATATAACTATGTATTTAAGATCAAGTAGATAATATGCTGACTTTCCGAGTCAGTTGATTCCTAGGATTACCCATTAGTAAATCCAGCTCAGTACACTCATTATGAACTCAGGTTGCTGAGCAGAGCGATCCGTCGGATCCATTTTCCAGGAACCGTTCGAGTATAAATGCAAATGTCAGCAAACTGGTTCTATTTCAAGTTACCCGCCGAACCCTTCCCTGCCACACTGCAACTGCAATTGCACTTAGGGGAAGAACGGGAAGCGAGGGAAAGGAAGCCGAGGCCCCTTGATAAGACGCAATTTCTTGCCAAGTTATCATTCTAATGAAAAATGCCTGGCCGCCAGGTAGGAGAACAGGAAACAATGAGACATTTTCTGCCCCTATAAAACTCTATATGTTGCTATATGTGCAGGGCGAATCGGCTCACAAAGGAAACTGCTGAAGAATGTGGAAACATGCGCAGTACCGCCCGACTTTCCAGGGCGGGTTTGAGGTTTCGAGGCGGGAAAAAGCCCAGGGGTGGCTTGGTTTTTTCTGTATTTTATTTTTTGTTCTCCCATTTGGCAGGGAGGGGGGCTTGCATCGGCATTCGTTTGATAGGAATATCAAGAAACAAGCCACAATGGCACCCAGCTATGGCTGATAAGCTGACTTCCAATCATATTCCAAGGCGGAAACAGCAGAGCCAACGCTTCTATCGTCTGGAAGTGACTAAGCAGCAGCGCTGGCTCCATGCCCCCAATTTTCCGCTTTCCTTATCAACTGCGCAGCAGCTGGCCAAGTTTTTCCGCCTTTTGTGCGCAATTCCCACTCCCAGTCCCAGTCCCCCAAGTTTCGAGATCTTCCATTCAAGAGACGGCTTTTCGAGGTCTGAGATTCTGCCGCAGACATCTTGGTGGCTCCGGGGCAGCGGCAGCGGCGTCGGCGTCGTGGCTCGGTGACCTACACACTCGCACCCGCACCCGCACCCCTACTCTGCCCTCCCAAACACACAGTGTACATGGAAAAGCTTATACAGAACTTTACTCTATGTACACTTTTTATGGCCATGTGCTGGGTTCTGCTGCTGGTTTTTGTGATGTGCTCCGCTGTGCTGGGGTCGCGCTACGCATATAGCAACGATTTTTGGCCGAACAGAAAGCGAGTTGGAGTCCGAGTCCGAGTTGGGGACCGAGACCGAAACCGAGTCCGATTCCGAGACCGAGTCCGATTCCGAGACCGAGTCCCAGTCCCAGTCTGGCGGGGCATTCGCCAATCTTGATCCGCTGGCACAAGACGCGTTGCTCACCCGGGTGCCAAGTGTGAGTGCTCGGTTGTCGCTTATCAGTTGGCTGATAAACCAGTTCCTGGAGATTCTGGACCAAGTAAGTAGGGAATACAGTCGAACCCCGAAAAAGCGGAAATATCTGGCCATAGAAAAATGTCGCGATTAGTGGGCTTTTGGGCCAAGGAAATACTCACAAGTCGGTAGCTCTTATTCAACACGGTTCGTACTTGTACTTAGTTCCAAATGAATGTATATGTTATCCTGAAAATATGGATTTATTCAGTTGTGATTTTATATAAGTACTTTGAGAACGGGAACAGTGCTTAGCTCCTAGAAGTAAATATATTCTTCACTCAGTTCTTCTCACTCTCAGTTATGCGTAATAATAATGTACTTGAATAAATTTATCAAGTAAATGGTGAACCTGTCTTGTATGTATGTACATAATTAACCCTTGCGCCAAGATATGTTTAAAACTAGGTCCTAAAATTTCAAGAAACTTAATACCTAATTTAATTGAATAACACTTTTGAAAGAAATACATATTAATCACTTCTAAGTTAAACAATTTCTACTGTATACGCCGAGGGCCCCCAAAAGTGCCAGCCTCCTGATAAGAGCCCTGGCACTGCCCCATTTATAACGCCCCGTTCCCAATCAAAGCGCATATGGTTAAAGTCGAACTTTGGACCAGATGCCAGATGTCGGAGCAGCCACCATTAAATATTAATGGCTATTGGCAACGTCCGACCTGCAAGCACGATAATTGCATAAAATTACAGAACCGAGCGCTCTCAGCTGTATCATTCGGCTCCGATTCATTATTGGTTATTCTCGGCACCGACTCTCCAATTAGTCACTAATACGTGTGGGTCGTTCAAGGTGTACGGCTTTTTGTTCCCAGACCCCAGCTGACGGATTAGAATTTAAAGTTCAAAAGCTCAGCCCACAAGGCTAAAGCCAGCCGCCAATTAAAAGTCGTTAGGCTGATGGGTCTACAGAAACCAGTTTTTAACCCAAGGAAGAGCTCTACAGAGATCTTTCAGACTCTCCTTAACTACATATCTCATGTGAATGCATATGGAAACTATAGAAAGATTCTTCACAAGGTATTATGATTTCTAAGACTTATTACCCACTTGTTTTTCTCAAAGTCTATATAGAATTTAACAAAATACAAAAAGTAGCTCGAATGATTCGGTAGAATATCAAAAATTCCATTAGATATCTCAAGAGCTGTACAAATTCTTATCTAGAGGGATAAGATAACTAAAAGAGAGCTATAATTAATACTATGTATGGATTTTGGTTTATAAATTTTAAAGTGAGTATGTTTATATATATATAGAATCCAAAGAGGAGTTAAACAAAGATTTCTAGGATAATTGAAACATATTTTAATAAGATTTGGAGAGAAAACATAAGGATACCGATGTGGTAACAATACAGAAAGGTATTTTTATGTCAAGGAACATCTGTAGAGAACTGGAATTTCTTCAGATAATTAAATTTATTGAAAGGTTTTAAGTATTAGATTCGTCATTTTATACATAATTCCGAAGGTGAATTGGTACAAGTATAAAGACTCTGGGAATGACATTTTTGAACCAAGGAACATCTGAAAAGTAGATCTCTTAGATGCCCACAAATCTTTTTAGAGATTGAAAGATTAGTAAAAAGACAAAGAGATGTTTTTATTTTGGGATTAGGGAAAGCAACAAAGACCTGTAGAGAGACCAGATTCGACCCCCCCTCGACACCCCTTTTATAATTTGTAAGCTGAATTTGTGCGTGTCCAACGTAATTGAAAGATACTCTCTAAAGATTCGGGGGAAGAACATAAAGATTCGTGCCTGAAGCGCATTAACTTTTAACCCAAAAAAAGTTGAAAACATTTTCTGTTTCTGCTTCTCTTTCGGCCTCTGCTTTGTGGTAAACGTAAACAGAGACGAAAATTAAATGAAATCACATGCAACACACGTCCGAGGCGCGAGTGGGACGGCAACAGATCTTTCCAGCTTTCTTTTGCTTCGTGTTTTTTTTTTTTTTTGCCTTTTTTGTGGCTTTTAATTTTCGAGCATAAAACATAAAACGCAATAAAAGAAACAACAACGCAGCAGCGACGGCAATTGTGGCGTCATCGCCGAAAATTTGTTTCGCTTTCGAACTGGTTTGGTTTCTTTTGATGTCGTCATCACGAAGCCCCCAAAATTGATGCAATTTCCGCCCACCCTCTATGCTTTTGCGCCCATCGCACACCCCTTTCGCTGACGCCTCTGATCCCGTTGCTTGGCAACTGAACTAAAGAAGACAACAAAGACAAAAACAACGATGCAGCTGCAGCTTCGCGTGCCAAGTGGAAAATGCAGCAAAAGAGAGGCGAAGGAGGTGGATGGTGAAAGGAGAGGCGCAGAGTGAGAGAGAAGATGGAGAATCGCGCGCCAATAACCCAGTTTTCTGTTTTCTGTTTCTAGTTTGCACTTACTTGCACACAAAGAAGTATCTCTGTGTGTGCGTATATATGTAGTGGAAAAAACTGGTACACAATGTACATACATACACCGATAAGTATGTATACATGGGTACATAGCAAGTTTTCTAGTTGCGCCAAGTGATGACACACTTTTTCACACCAACACACACATGTCAGCATAGAAATATGTATGTATGTTCACATTACAGCCTCAAAGGCATTTTTAACTAATCAAACTAACCCACTTTCTATAGCCAACATGCAGATTTCTAATTAGATTGCGTTTTCCAGGCGGAGGTCTTTATCTTTTGTCATTTATCTTCATATGTATGTAGGTACATACAAGCCTACAAGCTTTACATGGTTACGTTTCAATGGAAAAACATCAAGACGCGACGCGGAAAATTTCAACAAAAGTGCGCTACACAGCCACAAAGCTACAGCGCACTTCAATGGAAAAGCAACAACAACGAGCAGTGAGCAGCAACTTGAATATGTGTCAACGACAAAGCCACACACTCACACATCCACGCAAACCCGTTTATATACAGCGACCGAAAGCTTCAGCGTGCGCTCTCGCTCGCACCCGCGCGGAGTAAATAGCCCTGTACTGTACTTGCGCGTCGCCACTCGCGCGTTTGGAAGCGTTTTTGGCTCGCGTTTTCCCGTTCTGCGTTTCATTCATCGTCGAACGGCCGACCCGTGCGGTTCATTTAGCGCTTGCAGCAATAGTTCCACTCCTCGAACTCGACTCTTCCTAATAATTCCACAACTTGGTGAAACGGGGAAAACTCACAAGGAGAGCAAACACACAGTGGAGAGGAATAATAAGAGAGAGAGCGGGAGCTGAGAGCGTGAATATACGCTGTTGCTAACGTCGAAAATAGTCGTCGAACAGTGGCGCGACGGTTGATTTGGTGGTGGTTTTCCCCCAGTGAACTTTGCCTGGAAAGATAAATCATTAATAAAACTCGGAAAAAAAAAACGTTAAAGCGAATCGAAACCCCGAACAAAACGGAATTCTAGAAAATTAAAATAAAAACTGGCCGGTGATTACGTAAAGAGCAGGAATTTCAAGGAGAGAACAAGAAGAACGTGGCGAGGAGAGACGGAGCGAAAAGAGGGAGACAGCAGCAGGAACTTGGCACGCGGACGCGCTGGATGACACATTTCTTTTTCCGAATCAATTACGCAACTTGCAAATGGCGCTGCCGCCTTCTCACTCGCGCTGGTCTGACTCTCTTCCCGCCGTCCCACTCTCCCCGTCGTGTTTCTAAGGCCCCTGTAATTGTGTGCTTTTCATTATCGGAAGACAAACGGCAAGTTGGAAAAAATCTACACACACATACTTAATTTTTCACCCAAATTTGAAGAGAATGAGAGACTGCGAGCGAAAAGCTCTGCCGACGTCATATTTTTATGGAACGCACGCACACAGCAGCGCGCGCGAATTCTAACGAAACGCTTTTGCGTTCGTTCAGTTGGGCTTCGTCAAGTTTGGCTCGGCATTTTGTTTCCTTCGTTCATTTGCAGCTGCACAGCGGACAAAGTTGGCCGCGTTTTTTCCGCGCGTTTCTCTTTTCGTCGTCGTCGTCGCTGTCGCTGCTACCGCCGCGCAAATCTAATGGAATTTTTTGCGCGCCAGGCTTGTGCAACGGTTTTGTGAGTGTTTTACAGTGCGATCGAACCCAAAGTGACCAGTGTGCTAGTTTTTAATTATTTATGAACTCAACGTACTGCAACCAATGTCGGAGCGAGACGGGGACTCACTGTGCTTATTAAGAAGTCAGTCTTTTTCTCTCTCCTATACAAATTGCAAGCGTATCAACATGTCGAAAAGTGAACTGAAACTAATTAACAATAGTTTTGTGCTTATTTTTAAGTTGCCATATTTGTAATCGCTCCAAGAAATGAAATTTAAATAAATAAACGCTCTCTCTTCCAATAGCAGCAGGAGCTATTCAACTGAAACCGTTTGTTTGCTCGCTCTCTCCTTCCAGTGTTACTCATGACTCTTCATTACACGTTTTATCATTCCACACGCATCACTGCCCTATTGCTGGCCCACTCGCACGCATACACTTTGACCCAAGCTCCCCTTCAGTAGTGGGTTTCGTTGTATGCTTTGTTCCCGCACGCAAAGCTAACGAGTGGGTGGAAAAAGGGGAGGGGGAGAGCGAGAACCGTTACGACAGCGCGTGGTTGTTGGTCTTTTTCGGTTTGTCTGTTGCCAAGAGTCAGTGAATGATAAATATTTTTGTTGTATGGTATGGAAAAGAAATGAAACTGTACAATGAACAACGGTGGGTAGGATAGAGCAGAGCAATAGGAAATACGAAATACTCGTACAACAAAAGCGAAACTTACGTAAACACGCATGTCTACGTGAAAGCGTGCGTGTGTGTGTGTATGTGTGAAGAATTATGTTTCTAGTTTTTCGAAAAGGAGAAGTAGAAAATCAAGTTTCTATCGGTGGAATGAATCATATTCCGAAGAATGAATCCGATACAGACGGAGACGGAGACAGAGACTGAGACTTTCAAATGCACGGCACTTGTACAATAAACAATCACCATTTGTCATGGGGCTTTTTGCTGGCACTTATTTTTCCCATTAATTAAGGCGGAATGACTAAGAGATGCGAGGGCAGCGATGAAAACTGCAGTTCGCTGAAATTATTCTCAAAAACCCTGAAACACTGTGTACAGAATTATATAAATTGGCTTTTCAGGTGCTCGTTACACGGGGCATTCGCTTGGAAACTACAGCAAATAAAGATATGTACATATATGTATATAGATAGATATTTAGCGTGCTAACAATAATATATATCTAACATACAAATATACAATACAATGTCCGGAGTAATTGCGGGGGGACCTTGGAAATCCAACACAATAACTATTAACTATTCGCAATGCATAATTTATTTTTTTTTGCATTCAAAACTTCGACTTTGCGTTCCGGAGTCGAAGTTTCGCTCGCTCGCTACCTCCCTCAGACAGCGTCTCTGTCTAACGCCTGCAGCGGCTGACCTTGGACCGAGAGCGAGAGACAAAGTCAGAGAAAGAGACAGAGCGAGCAAACAGATCTGTCTATTTACAGTGCAACGTCCATAACTTGTACTTATGCAACACATCTCTGTCTATAGGCAGTGCATCTTCTATTAATCAAACCTATACCATATATCTCAGCTTCAAAATCTGAATCTCGCACAGGATATTGCTTTCTTAAGTTTAAGAAATAATCGCATAATAAAACTTAAGGAAAGTGGTATAGATATATGTACCATCTTATTTTAAATTTCTTTTATAATAGTATTTTTCTTTGGAACTCCACAGTTTTTATAAAAATCCTATACCACGATATATAATCTATTAAATAAACAAAAAATATATTTTAGCTTTAATGTACTGTAATAGAACTGCCATATATATTTAAAATTATACAGTTGATTTCCTCGAAATTCTACTTCCAAGAAGTGGTTTTGCAATAACAAAAA
The DNA here is from genome assembly GCA_008042775.1 of Drosophila pectinifera. NCBI lineage: Eukaryota > Metazoa > Arthropoda > Insecta > Diptera > Drosophilidae > Drosophila > Drosophila pectinifera. The sequence continues at coordinate 61,256 of VNKC01002994.1, forward strand.
TGTTTATTATTATTATTAGGAGTAATGACTAATGATAATGATTTTATGGGATGCTCTTAAGTAATCAAGACTATTATAGGAAAAATACAGCTGTAGATTGTTTTCATTGACTAATACTATAGTATTCAACTGAACCGGTATACCTAGAATCTCCCATAATCAAATAACAAATCTTTAAGCGATTAGGAAGACATTTGCCTTAATAGTTCTTTGTTTTCTTAAAAACTAAATAGAAAGTGCCACATAAATTGCAGAGGTTTTAAAATCAATTAGAATGCTGTCAAAATGTATGCTACAAAGTGTTGGAAGGAATTTGAGATCCTAAGTATTGGATCAATATTGATATGTATGTTCTTACATCCAAGCTCTAGAAACCCCACTGTACCAGACTTGTTACTCATTAGCGGGGGCATCCCCGACCCCTTTCCACGATCCATCCGGGTAAATTCTCCACTCGTTGCTAAGCAGAGATGACGCCATCTTGCATTTGATGATCTCTGACAGCTTAGCCTTACAATAATCCGGTAGCACTGGGCCCGGAGCAGCACCTGGCACCCTCCTAAGCCCGCTCCATTTTCGATCTTTGGCCGCTGTGTAATTATAATCAGTCCCTTGCAACTTTTCGGAGCTGGCTTAAGGCGAAGGCTCTCTCTCTCACATTTTGGCATTTAATAAGAAGTTGGCCTTGAAGGCAGCGTGTTTGAAACTCGTGGATTCGGCTCTTAGCCTCACTTCAGATCCAGCTTTAGCTTCAGTTTCGGCTTCAGAACACTTTTGGGGCCGGGTTTGTGCTGTGTGATTAATGGGTTTTTAGGTGGGAGAAGCCTGCGCTTCGTTGTGGCTTCTTTGGAGCTTTGAGCTTTTCGCCTTGCTTGTAAAGGGTTAAGGCAGAATGTCAGAACCATAATACCCATATCTAAGTTGCCCAAGAATAAGCCAGGTTGGATCAAGATGTCACTATTCAGGGTTATTACTTGAGGTGGCAAATACACCTCTTCAAAGGGCAGAACAGACTTTTAAGGCTTTGGAGATATGAAGTTTTTGTAATTATATTTTAGTTTGGTATAAAGTTTATTAAATTATCTACTAGGTTTAGGGCTCAAGATTCCACATCCCAAACATCAAATCGTTCTACCAAATATTATGCTCTCCCGACTTATACTTCCTTTAGTATTTCAAAAACTGAAGATTACCTTATGCCAATCGTAATATAATATATAAAATATATCTATATAAAGTTTATTAAATTATAATGCAGTTTTTAGGCTCTAGATTCCAAAATTCAGATATCAAATCGTTAATTTTCTTTAGTATTTCAAAAACTTAAGATTACCTATGTTAACCAAGTGGTATATAAGATTCTAGGTAAATTACCATAAAGTTTATTAAACTATTATGTAGTTTTTGGGCTTTAGATTTCCTATACCAAATTTCAAATCGTTCTAGTAAATACACAGGTCTCCAGACTTATATTTTCTTTAGTATTTCATTTGGTTAAGATTACCTTTTGCCAACCAAGTGGGGACGCACTTTGCTTATTTTATATATAATATATATATAAAGTTTATTAAATTCTCATGCAATTTTAAGGCTCTAGATTCAAAATTTCAGTTATCAAACCGTTAATTCAAATATAATGCTCTCCAGAGATATATTTTCTTTATTATTTCAAAAACTTAAGATTACCTTATGTTAACCAAGTGGTATATAATATTCTATGTAAATTCCCTTAAAGTTTATTAAATTATTAAGTAGTATATAAAGATTATTAAATTACCCATAATGTATTACATTCTATGCATGTTTTTAAACGTTGATAATTCGCACAAATTACCCCAACCCATTACAATGAACTTAATTAATGTCAACTCGATTTCCACACTCCTCCTCGATTCCGCCCACACCGCGGGGCAGCCTTGTTATGCTGACTGCTTGTGATGTCAGCACTCAGCGGAGTAGGAGGTAGGAGGTAGGAGGAGGAAGTGCTGGCTCGTATTCCCAGCTGTAAGTCGAAGTGGAGGCCACCGCCGATCCAACATCGATCCGCGCTAATTGTCATTAATCAGCGGCGTTCCCTGGGCCTGTTTGGTGTGTGGTGTGGGGTGTGGGGTGTGTAGTGTGTAGTGTGTGGTGTGCCCCGTTCCCTTGGTCAGCTGACATCTCCATTCGGTCGGCAATTATCCCTGGTGCAGTGCAGCCGCAGCTTAAAGATCCGCCCCGGGCTAAGTTAGACGCAGGCAGCCACAAGTCCCAACCACTCGACCACATGACATGCGAAGCGGTTCCAATTTATCGCCGGCGGCAGTGCCGAGAATGCTTGGCAGTCATTGGAAAAGCGATTCAACAAAATTTAAAACAATTTAGCTTATGTCACGTCTGCCCAGTGCCGAGGGGGGGGGGGGGCTGTGGAAAAGGGCGGGGAAAAGCGGCGGGGAAATCGGGGCCAACGGGGGGCTTCCATGGGGCCGCAAGCGAAGAGTTTCCAAGCGCTTAGAACAAAGCGCCACAAATTGTATTGTGTCACGCTCGATCTGTGGCCATGTGAACGGGATATAAGCCCCACATATTCCATATACCTACTATATATGTGTGTATCTATGAGTTCATATATCTGTATCTCGTGGTAGTGCTTGTCTAGATACGCCTCGGGCACATAGAGTCACGTATGTACTTGCTATTTATACATTTATTCATTTAGTTGGCCTGTTTTAATTATAATTAACGCCGCTTTGTGAATTAACCAGCCGAAGACGACTCATCCATCGCGCTGTTCTGGGTTCTGTCCCCATGGCTGACACTGGCTTCGAATAGTCACTCTGTGCATATATCCGAAAGTTGCACAACTTCTATATGGGTTACGAGATGAAATCATCTGGGTTAACTGCAGCTGGCGTGTCTCCCCTGATCACGCACGCCCGAGTATCATGTCAGGAGCCTATAAAAACTGACATAAAATGAAAGCAAAATTCTTGTCTCTCATGAATATTTTTGGATTTTAATGTTTTCGTTCTCCGAATCATGTAAAAGCACCGACACTTACTCTATAGCTGCTAAACACGTTTGAGATACTTTTTAAAAACCAAATTTAGTATAAATAGTTAAGAAAGCTAAGCTCTGACTGTAAGATACTTGGTACCCTAAGCTTTGTATAATCAATTAATAAACTAATACATTTTTTAGTGGCTAGCCTGGCCTTAAGCAAGCATCTTCCCAAGACTCTTCGAAACAATTACTCCTAACGACTTTAAAAATAATTATATATACTACAATAATAATAAAAAATACAGGTTTTTAAAATAGATCGCTGAAATTAAATTTCAAAAATACCACCTCAGTTCAAAACCGTCATTCTAGACTCGGCTAGTCTAATCTAAGGTGAGTGCACTTGTAAACGAGATGGAGATATTAAAGGTTGCTTCTTTACTTCCTTATGAATCCCATGTTTGTCCTCCGATTGTACCCAAGTTTCCAGAGAGAGTTCTTACATATGTATTTATTACATATCTATATACGATTTTAAGTTATGTTATATATGTTATATGTTATATATTTCTCTGGATTTATGGGGAGCGTTAGTGTGTGCGGATTAATCAAACTTGATCTGCGCACAGAATATTTTATATATATATATTTATATATTTTGCCGTATAAGTAAGGTAGCTCAAAGACAACAGTCTTAAATGGAGGGACGGACAAACGGACATGGTTAAGTCGACTTGCCTGGTGATGCAGAGAATACTTTATGGGGTTGGAGATGCCTCCTATTACAAACATTCTCAATTGGCTAGGTATAAAAATAATAATAATTTTTAAAATAAAATACTATTTAAATTAAGTAAGAAAAAATTAAGCTTTTCTTTAGATTTTGTTACAGGTGGAAAGGTAAGATAAGCAAAGAAACCTTTTTAAATGTATTTATTAATACAGAAATAAGTAAGACATAAAAATCGCCCATCCTATTTAGTTGTATAACTTTGATCTGTATTATCTTATTATTTATTTTAAGTTTACCTCTCATGGTAAAGTTATTGATGGAAGGCAGGAAGGACATACAATCTAAATAAGTTATTTCTTATTAAAACTATGAATCAGATTTTAAATTAAGAAATAAATCTAAATAAGTTCTTCCTAAACCCATTTGTACCAAACAAAGCTCTCAGTTCAGTTCAAAGCTCTCTTTTTTAGCTGGAACTGATTGGCAATCGTGAATATGGGCTTTGTGCCATTCGGATGATGTGCTGAGAGGCACCGAGACTCCAGGCTGGATGTCAATCAGGTTGTCGGGCACACACATCCAGAGCGGCGCCTTAATAATTGATCCCGCCTGCAGCTTTATGACTGGAGGTTGGATGGCTGGATGGATGGCTGGATGGATGCCTAGATGGAGCCTGGATGATGTTGACAATGATGATGGCGGTTGAGTGGGCCGGCTGGCAGAGCGGATGATGTTGGATGGCGGTGCTGATAGGCGCCAGCAGCTCCGGCGAGCGGCGGCTCCAACTGGGCCATGGCGTGAGGCGAACGCATCAGAGCGGAGCCCAAAGGAAGCGTGTGAAGTCCCATTTGGCTAATGGCCAACGGCGTCGGCTTCAGCAGGAAAATCAACCTGTTCCGAGGCACCTCTGCTGCTGCTGCTGCTGCTGCGCGGCTGAAGGGGAAACGGGGAAACTGGGAAAACTCGCTTCCATTTTCAGCACAGCAACACGCGAATGTGGGCCAACCAGCAGCGAGTCTCGGCTGTGAGTGGGAAAACGGGTTTTTCATTCGGGTTCTGCAACTGTTTTTTGGCGACTCGCTGACACGCTGGCCTCCTTTTCCTCGCTTCCAGCTGGCACTCCTAGCTTTTCCAATTGCTGTGGCTCGGCGGGCTTATCCTCATTTTCCTGCAGCAGGATCGCAGGGCGCCAGGAAAATCAAATGTGAAATGTAATGGGGTTCCAGGGGTGAACCTTTCCAGGGGTGGCTCTGCTGCGGCTCAACAGGGTGTGTCGGGGTCACCTTTGCGGCCTTTTTCGGGGGTGGTTCCCCTGCCAGCCATAAAACCAGGCGTTGGGGCCTTTGGGGGTGGCCCTTTGGGTGGCCCCGATGATATCAGACTTGGGGAGCAGGGATGTTTTTCTGCCAACTACCGAGATTACGATTACGCTACTCCCCCCCGCCTGGTGCAGTAATCATAATCAGGAGAGAGAGTGAAAATCAATATTACCCATACGCCACGTGAGCCGCCCTCAAAGAACTTAATTAGAAGTGATTCACCCCGAGACCAGCCAGCAAACCACGAGCAGAACCACACTGAATCCCACTCGCGTTGCATGCATCAACATAAATCTGTGTGTGCCGCGAATCCCATGCAAATCCGCGGCTGCTGAATGCTCCTCTCGGCTGACGGCGGACGGCGGACGGCTGACGGCTGACCCACATCGCCGCGCGATTTGAAATTCCGATTCCGATTCCGAGGCGAAGGAGCGGGTTCATCGGGAGTTCAACAAACTACACCAGCGGCGGGCGATAAAAAGGGCAAACCCGCCGAAATTTATGCTCTCGGCCCACGACAAAGGGGAGCTCATATTTATGGATGGCCTCTCGGCCAGGCGCAAGCCAAGAAGTATTTTACATTTCGCCCAGAACGGAGGAAGCGAGCCGAGATTGAGGAATTCCTTCTCCCATCCACAAGTACCTCCCTTTTGTTGTGGAATTATGAGCAACATAGTTCCAAGTACTTACTTTCCTTGTCAAAATATATACTATATTACATATTATATTACATATTCTATTGTATATTATATTGTTTGTTATATTATATATTTATTAAATATATATATAAATTATGTATTTACTATTTATATAGATGACAAAAGG
>VNKC01002995.1:0-10878 GCA_008042775.1 Drosophila pectinifera
TATATCAGTTGGCGTCGCTGCGAAGCATTGTCAGCACCGGTTGTCCTTTGAGATCTAAATGTTTCGAGCAAGCGACACTCGACCGCGAGTTTGCCGCCACCACATGCTCAGCCGTCTCGACCTCTCCGGGCACAGCATGTTTACTCAACAATTGTTTCACCGTTCCACGACCTCCACTAGCCTCATTTTTGGGATCAGACGAAATGTTGAGCGGTCCTTTGTCAAATTCTCCCAACAAGCTTGCCACGAGGCCCGCTCTGCCGCTGCGACCTCGGTATTATCTGCGAAACCAACCAGCTCTATTTGACCGTGCAGTGATAGGTAAAGGACCGCATCGTACATTGCGTTCCACAGGAGTGGGCAAGGACGGAACCTTGAGGTACTCCGCAAGTAGCCCATCAGATTCCAATCCTGTATGTGTTTCAATATAAGGCGCACAGCTATCGGCTGCCAGTACGTCGGACATCCGGTTTGCTGCACTGCCACAGGTCAAGATTACCAGCCTTTCTTGAGCTATCAGCGACCCAGCTGGGGGGCTGCAATGTCTGTACCACTTTTACGGACGGTCTGCGAAAGCAGGTTTTGCGCTTCGGTGCAATATTTTAAGTTTAGGTAAACTTTTCGTGATGGATAACCTCATTTGCCGGTTCTCCTGACCTTGGTTGTGACCAAATAGCACTCCATAGACCAGCTAAATATCATATTTAAAATCATCTTAACGTTAGGCGATACCGGAAACCTGGTGGAAACGAAAGAAGAAAAGAATCCACCGAATCAGCCCTTTATGTAGTTGTGAGCTATTTAGAAAAAGCACTAGGGGTTACATTTCTCTAGGAGCATTTCTATACATTGAAGATACATTTAATAATGTTTGGTGTCGAGCACCAAATTGTGCAGTTAATACATAAACTGCACACATGAAGTCAGAACATTGAATGAGAAGAAAGAAAACAAACAGATAACCAAGAAATATCTTAACAAGGAACAACGATCGGCACCCCTCTGCATCAGTGAAAATCTTTGAAGTACACAAGCGAATCGGAGTATGCTATCCTAAATCTACCAAGTCTTTAAGTGACCGACATTGAAAGAGCAGCAATCCGACTTAGCGATACTGGACAAAGGAATTTCCATAATATTGGTGAAGCCAAAGTACTCGTGCTTGGCAGGCTTCTCCGAATAAGAACAGGTCTAGATGAGATTTGGAATCAAAATCTTCTGAGTAAAGCTCTTCGGATATGGTGGGTGTCCTTTCTCTCTTCTTCTTCCTTTATGGCGACGACCATACTAATTAAATATGCCATAATTCTTTATATTTCAATATAACGTCATTTATTCTCCTTTGCGACTCACATTATTATGGATCTTACTCAATGCTATTTAAGAATACTAAATCGAATATAAAAAGTTTAAAATGAATTAATAGAATTTAATTCATTTTAATCATCTTTCGCCATGTTCGGAAACTTTATTGCTATATGAAATATTAACTTATCGCAACTAGAGTTCTAAAATATTTACGGTACATACGTACATTGTATGGCAACTTGTTGGGTTCAGTCAGTATACACGGCTTGGAAAATATATAAATATCGATTCAATGTGTATTAAAAACTCACTCGTAATCCATCCATCGTTAAGCATGCTGTAACAATATTTTAAGGTTAGGTCTACATATTTCCGTGACACCACCAACACTTTCTAATTTCGGTTGCTTATTTTCCCTTAACATTACATAATGCAATCGGAACATATTACTTCACTCTAAGAATGTGCAACAATCTCCAATAATTACAACAAATTTTTACTCTTATAAAATATGCATTATACCTATAAATAAACATACACACTAATGAATATTTAATGTGTGTGTTTAACTCTAAATATGTATTGATTATTATATGTTCATTATGAGTTTTAAATATATGTTCGATTTTAAATATTTATGTTAGATTTGAAATAAGCATGTTATATTTTAAAGGAGTATATACAATTTTAAATATTCAAGTAAGTTATAAATTCTAAATATTTAGGCTACGTAATACATATATAACGAGTAGTTAAATTTTGTGTACTTAAAATTTTCGAAGTGTATCTTCATTTTGAAAAGTATATGTGTATAAGGTATCACGATGACAGGGGACAGCGTCTTTAATTTTTCTTGAAGCATACACTCGCACTCGCATCTTTGTGTCGAATCTGATGATAGTTGGAAAAGCACCTGCCGCAGAGCTGAGCCCTGAAAAGCGGCGACGCTCACTAGCCGCATCCAAGCTTGTGTCACGAGTCAAAAAGTTATTGTCATGTCGAGCACACGACTGTGAGATATCCGGTACCTACTGCTATGTGCATTAAGCTATGAGACAAATCCGTTTTTAAATTTCTTTAGTCCAAACGATTACTCAGATCGATTTGAAACAGAAAGTTCTAAAATAATGCATAAATAAAAAATATTTTAATAAAAAACCAATTGATCTGCGTGAAGATCTAGAGCTACCAAATTATTAACAACATTCCTATATGTTGCAAGCAGATCAAGTTTGTTTCAAGATTTGGCAACGACCACTACTACCCTAAATATGGTATATATACATTTTGGCGAACGTGCTTTAAACATTCGAATAAACTCTGATGATAAACCTGAGAGTTATTACACAAAGTTTCTTTGCATGCTGAACTTCTGCAACATCTACATTTGGGTTGTAGCCTAGGAGTTTCTCAAGACTTTCCGCGCAACATTTGTCTTTATTTGTCAACATTTTCATCTGCCACCTGCTTAATTTAAGTTTTTCATACATTAGAGCGTAAGTAGACAAAGTGAATTAGCCAAGTCCACGTGCCTTACATTTCACCTACCTCACAGTCGGTCACAGCTTCTAACTTAATTTTATATTTTTTATTACTTGATAATGCGTAGATGATTTTATTTATTTTAATAATTTCGAATTTATTTTAATAAAATTAAAATAATGAAGGGCGTGGGTTGGGTTGGGCGTTGGGTTAAAATATTGTGTACTATTATTGGCATAAAGGGAAAATGTGCGTACAGTTTGTATACCCTTGCAGGTTGCATTTTGATTTAGTCCAAACACAATAAGTAACTATATCTCTAGTTATATGTGTTTCCGAATTTCTTATTATTTTGTTTATTAATTATCCAATTGTTCTATGGCAGCTATATGATATATTCGTTCGACTGGTATGTTCCGAGTTTTATACTATTGCCGACGATGTTTCATTCGGCTCGGAAACTGATAGAATAATTTGTGTAGAAACGGACAGATGGACAAGCGGACGGACAGACGGAAACGACTAAATCGACTCGGATAAAATGAAATCGGATGATATATAAATGAGTTATTACACATAAAAATTCTTCTTAGTCCATCTAGCTCGCACTCACTTCCCGCAGATATTTAGTCGAGTCCCGAACCGTGTTTTCGAACTGGGGAAAAGAGTCTTGGCAAAAGGAAACCCTTTTGTCGGGTATTTCACAGTCGATCACTGACTTCAGCTTTCTAACTTGTTTTGTTTTTATAATAACGTGTTTTATTAAAATTATAACCCTAGGATACAGCTGTACTATACCTTAGTTCCGACCGGCATACATACATTGTCAGCACCAGAAGAAGGAATCTCCGATCCCATAAAGTATATATTCGGAATCAAGCATCATCAGACGACTGGATTTAGTTATATTTGTCTGTCTGTCCTTATGAGACGAAAGGTCCCAGAAACTATTAAAGCAAGAACTACTGAATTTGGTGATAAAATTCTTATGAATTGCGTGCAGTTCATGTTTATGTAAACATTGGGATATAATTTCTACTTAATTTTTGTTTTCTATATTTATTATTTTATTTTTAAAGTCGATCGGCGTAACCGATTTAGAGGTAGGGGCCTAGATAGATGTAAGCTTATTGATATTTCTTAAGTTAGTGCACAACGCTTTGGGTACGCAGTGTTACACATCAAGCACATTCGATTATAGCTTTCTTTCTGTCTGACCAATTCGTTGTCCTTCCAGTTGCCGAACATATCGCGATGTCCGGCAGTCCATATTAGGTTTATCGCTATAATGCGCTGTCATCGATGTTATGAGCTTATTAATTATTCAATACAAATCCTTTATGCCACAATACCATTTATTCTAGATTAATGCGAGAGGAAGAATCTCTTGATAACATAAAACAATATTATGTAAAATGCAAGAACGAAGATGGAAAATATAATGCAATTCAAAATATCTATGGTTGCATTAGCATTGGCCAGGCGATTATATTTTGTCATGTAAGTATACATTATTTAAATGGTTAAAATAAAACTTTACTACTTCTTCTATATCAGACAATCTGTTTTGATAGTGTAACATTTCCCAAATATATATTTCGTTCCTTTAAGGGGTTGAGCTTTTTTCCCATTTTATTTCCGGTTACAGTAGAGTACATGGCTTTTACAACTTGGGGCCAACCAAAAATAATGTTACAGATAGAAGGATCGAAGAGTCGTTTCCGACCCTATAATGTCCTGATCAGCATCGCCAGACGTGTCTTTACCTATGTCAGTTTCTCCGACTGGTTTATACACCATAAGGATAACAAAATGGGTAACAACTTTCTAATATCTTATGCGCAGGTCGTTTTTTTAAATTCTGCTAAACTCATTTCCGCTTTCACAAATCATGAATAACATAAACCTAAGCTATAGTCTTGAATTTCGGCCGACATATACACAACTACCAGCAATGGAAACAAAAAATTTTTAAGATTTCTTTAAGATAGCTTTTAAGGGAAAAGATACATGTAGAACACAAAATTGTGTTTAATCTTTTATTTGTGATTTTGCTACGTGTATGAAACTTGGAATATGGATTATACAACCTCATAAATTTATATGGGCGTTATCGAAGCCAGAATCCTATTTCTCTAAATAAACTGGGAATTTCTTCTGAACCAACTAATTTTTTAAAAGTCCAAGTATCTACATTCATTTCCTACCGCAATGCCTTTTGATTGATATAAAGCCTTTTTACGGTCGAACAATTGTAACCTGATTTTCAATTCTGCGTGTATATATAGTAGTCGCCTTGCGCACACTCGGTGCTCATCGTCACTACGGTCTAACAATTGTAAGCTGATTTTTAATTCTGAGTGTAGATATAGTAGTCGATTTGCGCACACTAGGTGTTGCTGACCAAAAGAATGGATTTCGTCAGCCCGAAATCTTCGTTATAGACATATAATCAGTCTGTCTATATTACCAATTTGTGAAGACTCCGGGATGTAGGTTCTGTGGGGTCGATGATTGTGATCCCCAGCGGTCACAACAGTTATTCCTGTAGGCATTGGAGACAAATATAATGGGGCAAGGCAATATTTTTGGAAATAGTATCCAATGCACTTGGCATGCACAAAATAATTACAAAGGAGTATGTTGCAGGAGTATTATAAATATATTTATTTACAAAGGCAAAAAATCGCTGCACAAAACTGAACAGGGCTCTAGACAAAACAGCTGAATGCACTCGGGAACATGCATGAATGGGAACCTTAAAAAACACAAATTAGAAGCTTTAATTAATAGAAGCTTTTATAACATTTAACACAAATTTGAAGCTAAAATCAAAAATACAACCGTTTACTTTGAAAGAGAAATGTAACAGGGGTATAAAAATAAAACATATTATTTTAATAATATTCTCCCTATTTGATATAACACCGGCTTGGCTTTTTAAAGCTATTTGTTTTCGTTAAATTTGAAGTATAAATTAACTGACTGCAACATGAATGACAGTCGTTAGAGCCTTGGCTTTGATTTCGTTCACCTCATTGAGCTTTTCGCAGTTTCGCTCTCATCAGCCCTCGTCACGCTCCCGACGCATAAAAACATCGTTTGGAGTTGTTGTTTTTCCACCAGCTTTGCGCGGTGCTCTCAAGAGATGCGCTGTGCTTGATTTAGGGACCTGTTTACATCAGTCGCCATTAGTCTGTCATGCCACTCTCTCTGCGTTCTCTTTGAACTAGTATATCGCTCTGCCGCTGTGCAACAAGATAGTCGAAACGGCCTACCCTTGTGAAAGTGAAAAATTGTATACTTGCGAGTGTGATATGCGTGTCTGCTCTTGAGCAGACGAGATCCCAAAAATAACGCAGTGAAACAAAGTGATGATCTGCCGTTTGCAAAGATCTGTGTTGATTGGATTCGCTACTGCTTTCAAACTTCGATTTCAGTGACCAGAGTTGTTGCAGGCTGGTAGGGTTGCGATCCGCCAAACACTGTTCTTGAAGCGCCATAAGAGAGATGCCTATTAAGAAATGAGATGGGGAATTGCGAACGGGGATGAAATGGAACAAAACGCAAGTTGAAGCGATAAACGATGGTAGGTCTTGCAGCGACTGTTGACTGTTCTTCGAGTTGGGAGCACCAAATGCTCTCAGGAAGTCCTCGGCGTTCAACGAAACGCTTTAAGCTGAAGAAAAATGTGTTAGTGGAGAGATGTAAAACACAAATATATAAATACGGCTATATAAGTTTTAGATGTAACCTTTCCACGAATCCGGTCGAAGGTAGAATTGGTTCCACATATACACATATATATATATATATATATAATATATATAATGAAACCAGACGGTACCTTAATGATCTGCTGCTGCGCATCCGCGGGATTCGATATCCGCTGGATTCTCTTAACCGGTTTCATGTCGCCATTTTACGAAAAACTTAAGCTGGGATGTGTGTATTGTGAACCAAAATACAACAATTATTGAATGTGACCAAAATGTTACATTCTTGGTGGGAGCAAGGGTGCGTATAACTTCAGTCTTGGGAGACAGTCAGACTGAATAGGTGCAACCTTTGGATGCAGCATGTACTCCTTCAGATGACCGTAGATAAATACAACAAATCGGGTTTTTTTTCGACGTAACATACAGTTCTTCTTCAGTTTATACTATTCTTCCAAAGTATGATTGGACTTAGAAGTCCAAGAAGGTCATACAAACTTACAATAATAGAAATAATCAGTCTCTTGGTGGTAGATTCGAAAGTCAGCAGATTAACACGGAAGCAAAATATGTCTGATACCGGATCTTTGACTCTTCTTTTTGAACTGGCATTTTGAACTGGTATTGCCCTAGGCACTTGCTCTCCAGCTGAATTCCACTTGGACAGTTCCAAACCTGCTCGTGGGAGAATCTCTTTGGTCTGAGCCATTTTCATTTGCAGATCTTTTACACTGTCAGATCCTGTGAGAAGGTCATCTTTTGGCAATCAAATGTAGACTTTGAATGGCCAGAATTGGCCATAAGTTACAGTCTTTAATCAAAATCATTGTATGGGCTGATCAATAGAATTTCACCAGAAAATGATCTGGAAGGTCTTTACATAGTCAGCAATAAATTGCCGATACATTCGATTGTAAAAGGAAATTTGCATAGTCTGAAGACTTGCAGACCTAAAATCAGATATTGTCGGATGGGGATCGTGGGAATGTCGTTCAATAATAGATGCGATGTCGTTCAGTTGTAGAGCGTTATGGCCGCAAAACTGCATGATGTGGAATGACATAATGAGGTTAATTAATATTGGTCGGCGTACATTTTGTCTTGTTCAGTAGTCTCAGTCGGCGATCAAGCTGAAAAAAACATCGTCTGATATTTCCAAAGAATTTCCTTGGTTACTGAGCGAATGGCAATCGGACTTGAATGCGAACGAAGTCAAGAATAGCAGCGTTCGTAAAGCAATGTTGAACAAACTATTCTTTTTCAAGCGAAATTCTGGTATTGTCTATCTCCTCAAAGTATTGGATTTTGTAAAATCGTGCTAGGCAATTGTTGAGGTCCTGGATTTCCACAACAATATGAAAGAATGAATGTGTTTTTGCTAACGATTCTGTAATAAAATTTATTTCCGACCCTGAGTCTAGCAGAGCTCTTGCAGATTAAAATGCACCACACTTGTCCTTTATTAGGAGAAGCGCTTTTAGATTGAGCGAGCGTTTTGAGTTGCGTGTAAGTGCAGCAAACTCCTGGGTTGGCGAACTGGCTTGAGAGTTGTCCTGCTCTTCATTTACTTTAATCGCTTTCTTGAGTTCTGGTCCGAGGTATGTCCTACAACGGCATTTTCAGCAGCACTTAGGTATGCACCAAAAACTGAAACTTAGCAGATAGTCACCTTTCTATAGCAATTATTAAAGTCAAAAGGGGCCAAATCAGACCACCATATATTAGCATTTATAGAAACCATTAAAAATAAAATATAACTTTGCTGTTTTTCAACTTAATTTAATTTTGTATTAAGTTTTAATCACTATTATATAGATATATATATATATATATACAGTCATTGTCAGTTAATTAGAAAGATGTCTATGGTGATTGTCTTTGTATCAATAAAAAGACCGACAGAAGATTTAGTAGGTCAGAATGATGCCTTATATATTCTATAACAATTATTATTAGGTAAATTACTAATAAGCATTTAACCCATAAAATCATCGTGCCAGCTAATTAGAAAGATATTAGACATATACATTTTTCTGTTTTTTTTTTTACACCCGGTACCCATAGGGTACAAGGTACAAGAGTGCAACATTATAACTTATTTCCAACTAAGAAAGTATGTAACAGGCAAAGTAACAGTAACAGTAACAGTAACATGTGAAACAACAGATCTCAGATACTATCTGGACGTTGATGCACTGCGGTTAGTACACTCAAGTGGCCCTTCGATACCAAGCACGTGCTTGTTAGGGTTAGGTGTTATGTAGGCGCGATGGAAGGAAGTCTAGATAAAAGAATGCGAGGAAACTATGTTACACCAAATAGACTTAAAGCGCACAGCTCGATTGCTCGCTTCCATGTGTACTAAGTGGTTTAGGATTAATGTTTTTAGTTTAGAAAGGCAATCTACAGTTGATGTTATGTTGTACAAATCATTATAATTTGCACATAATACTCTAAAGGGTTATTAAATTTCATAAGAAGTTCTACAATGGTGCAAAACTAAATGTAAATATGATCGGGTTTCTACAAGGTATGTGGACAATTAGCTGACCTAATAAGTCAGTGTTCTCCACATCACCACGGATTAGGTTATATATGAAGGTGATGCCTAGCATCGTTCTACGTTTGGCTAAGGAGAGTACGTTAATCAGGAGAAGTCTTCTGGAATAGGAGGGTAACCTTAAGATTACATCCCAATTTAAGCCGCGTAGAGCAAAAATTAAAAAGTTCTTTTAAACTGATTCAATGCGTTTGCTATGAACATCCCACTGGGGATTCCAAGCCCAGGATCTGTGCGCTAGGATAGGACGGACTAACGAAGTGTATAAGTTCTTCGTAACGTAAGGGTCATCAAATTCCTTTGACCACCGTTTAATAAAACCAAGCACACCCCTGGCTTTATTCACAATGCACGAAATATGATCAATGAACTCAAGTTTAGGATCTAGGCGGACACCCAAATCGTCAACTAGAGTGATTCTTTCCAAAGAGCAGCAGTTCAGCGTATAAGTCGCTAAGTAGAGTAACACGTGAGAATATCATCAGCTTGCACTTAGAGGCGTTCAGGTTTAATAAGTTTGTACTGCACCATGTTTGAAAATAATTAAGATCTGTTTGTAAATCTGACTGGCGAGAGCCGTCCTTGTACTGGGCAGGTCGTTAATAAATAATGTAAACAACAAGTGACCAAGATGGCTGCCTTGCGGGACACCAGAGGTAACCCGAAGAACATTAAATAATTTATTTTTATACAGGACCTTTTGCGTCCTGCCATGCAGATAACTCGAGATCCTCCTAAGAAGATCAACAGGAAAACCCTTTAAGTCAAGTTTCCAAACAAGAAGCGAATGATTAACTGAGTCAAATGGTTCACTGAAGTCAGTATAAATAACATCTGTCCGCGAATTTTTTCGGAAGCCCTTTATAATGTAAGAGGTGAGCTCCAGAAGGTTAGTTGTCGTTGATCTATGTTTAATAAATCCATGTTGGCATGAAGAAATTACAGATTAATTATTATAAGGTTTTCGAAAAGTTTTGGAATGGCTGACAACTTGGAGATTTTTCTGTAGTTGTTACGATCCAATTTTTTACCTTTTTAGAGAAATAACGAATGATTTCTTCCAAATAAGGTGAAATTTTGAGGTATCTAAGGATAAGGTAAACAATTTTGGAAGGAGATTGCACAAGGCCTCGGTACAATACCTAAGCACACAGCCACCGCCTTGACGCGTTGAAGATCCAAAAGAAGTGAGCTTTCGTTTAAAATAGGACTGAAGATTAGGTTCGATTTGGTCATGGTATAATAATAAGTCTGATTTAGGTCGGATGTTGACGAATAGGTTGTTTGAAAAACTGAGCAAAAAGATCGGCAATTGCCTGATCCTTGTTTGCTGTTGTATTTTCAAATGAGAGCGAGGAAGGATGTGTAATAGGTTTACGCTTAGTGTTGACGAAATTATAGAACTGTTTTGGGTCCTGCCAGATCTGAACCCTGCAACGAGTTAAATAGTTTTTATAACACTGCGCGTTAAGCACGGTGAAATTAGACCGAGCCACTAAAAAGTGAAAAAGAACAGCTGGAGAAAAGAGGTTGGATTTTACATTTTTGGGGCGAATCAACTCTTTACTAAACCAGCGAGGCTTGTTTGAGGTTGACGGATAGAGTAACGGAACACATTCTTTGAAAAAGGAATTAATGGCATTGTAAAAAATATCCATGGCATCAACCATGTCAGTGCACATGTATAAACCGGACCAATTAAATTCAGAGATAAAGTTTTTCAGCCGCCCGAAGTCAGCCCTGCGAAAGCAGTGTACCTTCTCAGTTGGCCGATGAGACTTATTCTCCATTGCAATCCCAATATCGATAGTC
>VNKC01002996.1:0-15625 GCA_008042775.1 Drosophila pectinifera
TAAATATATAAATATTGTGTGCTTGAAAAATTAATTAATTGATTAAATTAATTAAATGAAATGAAAATGTCCCGTGGCACTCACCCTCAATTTATTCAGTATTGATAGCTCTTGTTTGGGAGTTGATACTAAGTTGTTGGCGAAAAAATATTTTATTTCGCTTACTTAAAATTTTTGTTTTATTTATTATTTTGTTTCTTGCTGCTTTTATAATATCATCATGGTTCATGTCATTTCACTGTTGTTTCGATTCCTTGTAAAATCAAACCCGATCAGATTTTGTTAGCCGGTTAGTTAGAATTATACTGACTTCCTTAAAAGTATTTCCAAAGGCTTAGTATGCTTAGGCTTATACCCGGTACTCATAGGGTATAAGGGTATTATAACTTTGTGCCAACCGAGAATATATGTAAAAGGCATAAGGAGGCATCTCCGAACACATACAGTTTCTTGATCAGCGTCACCAGTCGAGTCGATTTAGCCATGTCCGTCTGTCCGTTTGTCCGACCGTATGAAACAACGGACAACGGAAATAATAAAATTATTATCTGTTGCACCTAGATCAAGCTTGTTTCCAAACTTAGCTACCCCCACTTCTGCCCTCAAAAATCGGTTTACAGTAAATAGATTCCACAAATAAATAGGCTTGTGCGGACGTGTTCTAAAAATGTAAGCAAAATTGAAAATCAACTTTTGAATTATTAGGGAATAAAGCTGAAATTTTAAGATAGGTCATAAAAAGCTGTGAATGAAAAGAAAAGAAAAGATCGAGTAAAAAGGAGAAAAACTAAATAAAGTAGTGAAAAAACATGAATAAAATGCTTTGGATCTTGCGAGATTCGAACTCACGCTAATCTTGCACTCGGGCCTTTAGGCAATACCTTATAACTTACAAGATGGTTATTAACATATTAAATTGCTTTAACAGTGTTGTCAATAAAAATATACTTTCTTTTAGGATAGGAAAAATTGAGTGTGAGAGGGTTGTCAGATTGCTTAACATTGTGATTGCTTAACTTCTGCAAACATCCAAATAGGTGTTACATGTTCCTATCAACATCTATCAACATTTGTCTTTGTTTTTTAACATTTGTAGAATTTTTCATTAATTTGAGTATAATTATACAAAGTGAATTAGCCATGTCAATTACACCCACAATGGTTTGGGTTCCGGGTATCTCACAGTCGATAACACTCGACTGCAGCTGCCCTACTTGTTTGAATTAGTTCTTTCACCAGCTTTCTTTCTTTTTTCCACCTTTTTTTGTTTCTCTGCACTGACATTAAGTTTACGCAGCCACGTTGGGAACATACGTGAATTATTGGGATAGATATCTAGGTGTTTTCATTTAATTTTTTCATTTACATAATTTCTTCATTCCTTTTGTTGGGGTGCATTGGCCTATTCCTAGATTTTGTTTAGGTGGCTGTTAGTGTTATCCGCTTTGAATGACCGGGATGTACATAGGCCTTTTCACTTTCGCCCTTGGCGTACATTACACATGCTAAACCCAAAGATTTCGTAAAGCCGCTGCCGTCGTTAAATTTCAAGTATGTAAAATACGCCAAATCCGAGGCTGGCTTTGATCCATACGTCAAGTGTCCTATTCAAATATCTGCGACTCGTGGTGGATAAAGTCTCTGCTAAGAATGAACTTCCAAAATCTTTTGTAAGGAAAACCATTACACAGCGATACATTTTCCATATGTTTCCTTTATTCGCTACGAGCCATCAAGAGACGTCAGCGTAAATCCAGAGAGAGTGGCATTGAAATCGACCCCAAACTTAGTGGCTGAATTTACCCAATCAATTTACACAGATCTGTGCCCTAGATGAGATATATCTTTATAAATGAGGAGAACTGCACCCTGAAATTTTTATGATGAGCTAGCTTTCTCTAGCGAAAGAAACCTCCTCAAAGTTGAATTTCGCCAGCAAAATACGCTCCTGTCTCTAGTTGAAATCAATGCTTTACAAAGTCAGCCTTGAAGTCTAACTTCTCCTAAGAGGCCCTTACATCCGATCGGCGCAGATCAACCAATCTAAGCAGGATTTTTGGAATCGACGATAGACAAATTCATAAAATAACTCAATCAACTTGCTAATTAGTTGAAGCTTAGTGACATTGGATGCTACGACAGCTGTAATCTTTGCAGAGCAGTCCGAAAGTCGTAACTGCAGACTGACGTTATCCGAAACACCCTCAGTCACCCATTCAAGAGATTGCCATCGAAGATTTGGATTTTCGGAGCTGATTGGTCAGTCAATAAAGAAGCGCTTAGACATTTTCAACGGCACTGTCTCGCTTGGGATATTTCTCCCCAAGGGTCTAGGGCCGTAGGTCTGGGACATGTCGGAGTTGCATGTGACGGACCTGCACACAACCTGCACACGAACGGTGCTCCAGAAAACCGACATTGATTATGAAGTTCAGCGATGATGAATCTGCCTGCGTTTCCTCCAACTTATCTTGTGCGGTTACATCCAGATTTTGCAATAGGATCTGGATGATAAAACAACCGATGATTTGGTCCGAAATCCCGAGCCTCTTAAGATCGCGCATGTGATCGTTGAATTTATCCGATATTTCTAGGTCCGGCCACTGATCCGGCCAAAACTGATCTTAGGCCCAGAATTTTGTTCATGTAACTCTGAAAAATAAATCGAACGTTACTAATCTCTTCTTCAGTAGACATTGAAATTTTTCCTTAATCCTCCAGCTGGCGAAAGGTTTCCATATTGCTGATGTATGGATGACTATCCAGAACATAATTGATAATTATTGTATTTTTATTTAAAATTTGTATTTCGTTTGTATTTGGTCTCCACTCAAAATTACGGAAAGTGATAAGTTCCACACAGATTTAAGCGGCAAATTTGCAGGCAAGTAAATAAAATAACCCAAAAATTATTTCATTTCAAAGCTGGCGGTGCGAGAGAGAGTCGTGATAAGCTGATGCAGTTTGCAGCATTACAAAATTGGCACCGAATTTCAAAGAGCACACGCCAGCAACAGGTAATGGTCGGCCTCAAATGTCACTTATGACACAGGCGAATTTTTGCTCGGGTTCTAGCCCAGGGTGCATGATAAAGTCAAGTCTCACGCCAAACTTGGAAAAGATGCGAAATTAGGTTATATCAAGATCATAATCTGGTCTGCTTTAATCGAAAGATTGTTGGCCTTACTAAGCTTTAATGAACGGCAATCAGTAAACTATATTTTCGACTACTAATATAATACCAAAAAATTTTTTTCTACCTATCTCTCGAATCGCTAATTTGAATCATATTAAAATTATAAGACACCTAAAAATGTATCTTTAAAATCCGGACTAAAATTTGATCTCTTAAACAGAAAATAAAAACATGAAAAATTTCCGTCAATCGTGCATTAAAATATACTTTTAAAATATACCGATACATTTTTTTTTTTGGCTCTAAGAGAGAGAACCGATTAACTTTCAAACAACCTCACAAAATTTCCATAGTTTTTATTCACATTATCTGAGCAGAATAAAAAGCGTTTATTTCAAAAATCTAGCAATTCAAAGGCGATTGATGATTGTTTGGAGATATTTAAGAAACTTGGGACATGTTGAGCAAGGTATTTAAAAAGGTAGAACAAAAGAAAGAAAGTCCATATGACTCTGGTCATATGGACTATTTTGTAAGTTTAAGAAACACAGACTGCCTAATGCTCTTGGTATAGAGCGCGAAAAGATGGATATAGCATTTTGTAAACCAAATGGTATAGCCAAAAACTCATTTGTGAAGGAGTACCAAATGTTGTTCGTAAAATGGACTCGGGATGATAAGGGACTAAACATGATAAATATTTAGCTACCCTATTTATCTTATATTCTGTCTTTGCTATTCTTCTTTTAGCTATCTATATTGGACAAACTATTCGCTCGCTCTTAATACTACTTGGTCTTTAGTTCAAATGCCTGAATACACAAAGTAACACAGTGAGATACCCGGTACCCAAAGTTATTGACATCTAGCTAAAAGACAAATCCCTTTTTCAGAGTGATGCTCAACCTCCGACTGATTTAAAAAATAAAAGTTCTAAAAACAACGTAAAAATTAATTTATTTATTTTCCAAGCAAGGTTCGAGACTCAACTAACCATCTGCAGCGAGTCTCTGTGCTAGTGAGAGCGGGACGGAGATACAAGAACTTTATTGTACTTGATCTGAGTGCAGCAGATGTTGTCACCAAATTTGATAGCTCTAGTCGTTATAGGCGAACATGGGTAAATCGACTCGTCTGGTGACGCTGAATATACAGTTACTTACATTCTTGGTTGATACTAAGTTATAATACAGTTGTATCATGGTATTGCCTTAAAAAGGTTCATCACTGGTGGTGACTAAATAATATAAATCTTAAATGCTGCTGTCTATTGAACCATGTAATTTTTTTCGTCTGTCTGTCTGCTTGTTCGCGGGAAACAACTCAGCTCTATTAGAGCTACAGCTTCCAAATATGGTGACAACAATTCTATCTGTCGCACGCAGATCAAGTTCGTATTAAAATTTGGGCTCACCTAATACCGCCCTCGAAAGTCGTGAAAAAATTATAACTAAGATATAGTCGTCATTTTTGGATTAAAGTAAATAGATATAATTTAAATACATTTTAGCGAATGTGCATCTTCGTTTGAGTGAAATCGGATGATAAACATGGTAGATATTACACATTCAAGTGTTTATCTCCTTCCCGCTAGCACTCGCACTCAAACTCGCCGCAAATTGTTAGTTGAGTTTCAAACCATGGTTCGAAATTTTTTTTATTTATACATTATTTTAAAACTATGTTTTTCATGTCGATATGAGTAATGGTTTCGAAGAGTCTCTCCTTTAGGCCAGTTGGGCTGGGCGTGCAACTGAAAAACGAATTTGTCTTTTAGCTTGATGTTTATAGCTATATGTTTCAGGTATCTATCTCATTGTTGACCATGTTATTTTTAGAACTTTTCTTTTTAAAGTCGATTGCAGTAACCGGTTGGCCAGACACCAAAAATAATAGGACAGTTATTTCCGGAAAATGGCTGAAATGGCTAAACTAGTCTCCACTAAGAACACCGATTATTTAGAATTCCGTTACTAGCTTAAGGATGTCATGTCAGCGCTTTATATCTCTCTAACTGATTGTCACTTTTACTTGTGCATTAAACCCAAAAAGCATTTTTTTATAATGAATTTTAAAGAGCTACTGACTAAAATTCCATTTATGTTTACAATAGTTTGTGTCAGTGCGGTCAGTGTGTCCAGATAAAAGCTATTTAAATTGGAAATCAAAATAGCAATTCACTACATTTTTGTCCTACATTTTGTAGGACATAACTAGTCATCTGTCATACATTTTAATTTCGTATTTGCATTTCTTTTAATCAGTGAACTGCTTATTCTGAAGAATATGTATTTAATACTTCTGTATTACCATACCACTTAAAAGTTTGTTTTAACGATATGGCCCTGCGTACATCGAATTGTAGGTAACATAGAATTACTGACTAGAAGAGGATAGGACAGATATCGAGTTATTATTATAAACCAATATATAGAATTTACTAATGACAAAACGTGGTAAACTTCATTATATTTGTCACAAAGAACAGGAAATGGATCATGACGGGAATAATTGGACTTGCACACAGGAATAGGCAAAGGTCGGAAAAGACGAATTGATCTATATGGTTCATTCCATTTTAGGGAGGAAAGAAGAGGAGAGGAGTCGAGATCATACATTATCAATTTGTGCACAATCATAACTACTTGAGAGGTTCTACGAATTAATAAAGTAGGCAAGTTCAGTCTGCACCATCTGGCAGTATGGGCAGATCGCGGTTGTCATCCCAGTTTAAGCCTTTTAAATTATAAATTCGAAAAACAACGTTTAAATAAAAAAAAAAAAAAAACATTTTACAGTTTTTTATAGATAGATCCAGCTTGAAGCCATGGGTCGCGACTCATTTAACCACCTGCGGCGAGTCTGACTGCAAGTAGTCTGGATATAGAAGAACTTTAATGTATATTTCACATATTTTTAATCTGATTTCACTCAAATTTATTAGAGCTCGTCCGCATTAATATATTTATTTCTATTAACCAAAATCAAAACAATACCTTAGTTAACGCGGTATACACTAGAAAAGTATATATATATGTATTTATGCCAATATTTGTTATATGTTACTTTTCTAGTGAATGACCGATTTGTACTTCATATATTTGACGACGGTTGGATATAGAAATATACACTTCTCCATGTGTTAATGTTTTATGCAACCATCGTCTAATATATGAAGTAAAAATTAGTCACTAGAAATGTATCGGTATAAATGTAGGTATATATATATATATATATATAGCCACACAATTCCGTAGCGAGCAAGAACCAAAAAAACCAGTTCGTTATAATACACACTCTTATATATATATATATATATATATATCGTGCGGCTAGCGTAGAGTTGTCGAGTGTTTGTCCCACCAAATGTATTATGTTGTGATACGCGTTGTATTCTAAATGTATTTCCGTTCATTGGCTCTCGATGTTAACAATTATGTCCTTGACTCTGCTGCGACGGCGCTCGTTCTAGTACGGTTAGACGGCTGGCGAGAGCTAGCAGGGTGTTTCGCCGGGCAGGTTGACTTCTCGTCGCCCTATCGCCCGCTCTGCTACCACGCTGACCGAACTAGCGGGGTGTTACGCCCGACAGGTCGAATTCCAAGCTCTCCCTTATCGCCGCTGCCACCCCTTTTGCCCGTGGTCAGGATTTCGTCGGCACGGTGTATCGACTGGCCAGAACCTAGCCACCCGCACAACTTCTGCAACTTGACCTGGTTTTTCCGCCTGATCCTCGCCGCAGGACCTTGTCGCTCCCTAGCCCTGGTTCCTTGTGCCGATCCTGGAGCCTTGATCCTTGACCCTTGACCCTTGATCGTTGATCCTTAATCTTTGATCCTATTTTGTACAGCCTATCATATCTTAAAGCCAGTTTTGTCGCGAATTCGTCCACCGCTTTGGACAAATGGTGCTCATTCGCCCAAACCGTACCTTCAACTTTTGGCTTCAATGGTCTCCTGCACAGATTATAATACCTTGCTTGGTCCTGTGACCAGTTCTCTGACGGTTATTGTGTTTCTCTTCCGGTTCCGAAGGTCTTTTCGTCGTATAGTGCGTGTGACAGTCGTGGATCCCTTTCCTTGTGTAAGGAATGCTGGTGAATACCCTGTGGATTCCGTCACACTGGTGTTCTCTGCCAGCTGTAATTCCGACCATTTCTCGTTCCATGCTTATTGGTCTGCACCTGCGAATTGGGCAATCATAGTTTTTACTGTTCTGATCGCCCTCTCCGTTGGATTTTCTTGAGGAGTATAGGTGCCGTAAACTGGTGCTTCACGCCTAGCTTCTCCAAGAAGCTTTTGAATGCTCTGCTCATGAACTACACCCCGTTGTTGGTAATCAGTCGTATCAGCTCGCATAGGTATTATCTCAGTCCATTTTGAAAATCGGTCGATCTGCACTAGCAGCATCGCGTTTTCATGTTTTCATCTGGGCAGTGGCCCCACAAAATCGCCCATCTGCAGTCTGTATTTTCGGGCTGTCGCTTTCTATCGCCCACCGCGCTATCCTTCCGGATGGGCTTTCGATGCTGTTTAGAGAGAGCTCTCTGTTGCAGAGCCATGTGATCTGGTACCACCTGGATGTTACATCCCTCCAGGTACGGTCTTAACTTTTGGATTACCCATACGATAGCTAAACATTCTTTCTCTGTTTGTTGAGTGTAAGTTTACTCTTTCTCCCTTCTCTAAGTGCTGGAAATTGAATCGCTACGAGTCCGTGGTCGCTGGCGTCTGTATGGCCAGACATGCGAGGACCTGCTATCATATTTGATTTTACTGCTTCGAGTGCTCGCTGGTTTTGGGGTTTCCCATTTGGGCTTTTTCCGCTGAAGGGCAATTAACGGCTGAACCAGTGTGTCAAAATCCGGCCCGAACCGCTTGTACAAGGAGACAACGCCCAAGTACTGGCGCGGCTCCTTTACGTTTGCTGGAGGCTTTAGCTCGGCAATTGCCGCCATCTTTTCCGATGCGATGACCTAAGTATTGTAATCCTTTCGGAAAAACTGGCACTTATCTGCATTCAATTGACTTGACTTTGACTTTTCTAGGTCTTCGGAACATTTCCTTCAGGTTCTGCATGTGCTCCTCCAGCGTGGGACCGATGTCAATAATGTTATCCTGGTAGGCGAATGCTAGCGCTCTTTGGAAAGTTGCTGATGCCGACTGCATCCCGAATGGCATCACCTTCCACTGAAATAGGCCCTTACCTAGCACCGTGAACGCCGTATATTGTCGGTTCTCTGATTTCAACGTTATCTGCTAATAACCATCCTTCAGGTCCAGGTTACTTATATATTTCGCCTCCCTCAGTTGGTTCAGTATGTAGTTTATCCTTGTCATCGGATACGCGTCCTTCACGGATTTTGCGTTTATCTGACGAAAGTCCACGCATACCCTCCATTTCCATGTTTTCTTCTTCACCATGGCTATTGGTGAGCTGCGTGGGCTCCTAGACGGCTCTATGCATCCTTAAGCAGTAGTTACTCCACCTTTCCGTCCATTTCTTCCTGCATTTTCGGGTTCTTGGGGTAATACATTTGTTTAACTGGCCGGCCGTCGATCATTCGTTTCTTTCATTTTCTTCAGCTGTGTGCTCAGAAATTCATCGACGTCCTTCTCGTTGAACCGCTCCGACGCCTCCACTACGGCTGCGGACAACCTTTCCTCCAGCCAACCCTGATTCCGACTCCGTATGGGTATCGACACCCGAAGGCCTGCGCAGTTCACCTCCGCCCCGATGTTGGTGAGGAAACTCCACCCTAACACCAATGCGTCGATAATTCCCGGGAGTATTAGTAGTTGTGTTGTTACTGTCTATGATCCCAATCCGATCGGCACCTCCAGCTGCGAGTTTATCTCTCCACAGCGTCTGTCTGCCATTCGTACCTGTCGTTTAATGGGTGCCTGTGCCATTGCGGTGTCCCAATCCATGCAGCCGTACGGGCATATAGTGTGTATATTAGTGTGTATATCCATTATGAAGTCTTTGAAAGCCTCGATGTACCTCTGCTTTCGCTGCCTGACCTGATCTTCCAACTTCTCCATATATCCTCTGGGCTAAAATTTTGGAAGTTGTACACAAATTCTCCCCATGTTCTCCACTGCCTGTTGTTTGCAATGAACCATTTTAAGGTTCTGGCTTGCTGCAGTTCCAGCATCGCTCTGGGAATTTGGTCAGTATCGAGCCCGTACGTTAGGGCCGACCATTCCACTTGCTCCAAAAACTAAAGTGGTTTGTCGTATCAGAAACTCCATTCGCGTATCAGCTTCGCTACTTTAGCATAATAAGGTTTTCCAGCCTTCGCCTCGGGATGCCTTTCTTTGCTCTTTTACAAACTTTTGTCGGCCTCTTGCATGCTTCGGAAGTCAAGATCCGCATCCGCTAGACATAGCTGGGGACTGCCATACTGAATTTTGCTTCCAAATCGGCAAGGATCTCTGCTACTTCTGGGTTGGCTTCTTGTTTCCCAACAAAGTCTGACAGCATCTTTCTCATGCTCTCAACTGTGCCGATGAGCTTGATGCCGAGCCTGGTGGCCAACCAGTCGTATACTCCTTTTTGATGCTCTTAATCCAGCCTTTTCCCATTTTTATCCATCGTATCCTTTGATCAAGACAATCACGTTGGGCGTGATCACTTTGACTTCTGCACACGTAATATTGTTCCCGATTTCCTTGCTGCCTTCCTATTTATAGGCAGCCACTGTCCCGTTATCCTTGGCGCCTGCGATCACGCCACCAGGTCCAAGGTCCATCGGAGTTCCGTTACATTCACGGCGTCTCTCTCGTCGGCCAAAGTCCATCGAGATCCGTTAGGTCCACGGCGTCTCCTCGTTGGAGACAAAAGTCGGCGAATTAAGGTTTGACATCGATGCCCTTGGCTGGACACCTGCATCGCCACTCCGTGGCTGTTGCTAGGCGCCTTTAACGGTACTTTCCCCTCCTTACCTCGTCCCTCCCTCCTTGCCTCGTCCCTACCCTGCCGCTGCGGGGCGCCCGCCAAGTTGTGCACTTCCCGCACCCCTTGCTGCTCGCTGCTGCGGCGGCGTTTGTTACTATTTGTGAGGAGTTAGATTAACCTCACAATATAGAAATACACACTTCTCCGTGTGTTAATGTTTTATGTTTATGTTTATGCAACCGTCGTCAAATATATGAAGTACAAATCGTAAATTCAGTAGAAAAGTAACATATCCCAAAAAGTATATACTTCTTAGAAATGGACTTGAAATTTCTGCTAAAAATTTAAATACTATTATTAACTTTGAATATAGACTAATAATTTTAAAATATTTTTTCTTTTCAGTTCCTGCGGAAGACATTTGGCGTGGAGTGACTGCAGTTAGTAACGCTGGAAAAAAAAGAGGTCGGGGCAAGGGAAGCGGAAAAAAAGTAGCAAAAGATCTAAATAGAGGGCAAACAATTGGTCTCGGAAAAAAGAGTTTCATATGGCCTGGATTAAATTCTCCAGTGTTTCGTGGAAATGAACTCATCTATCGGCAAGAAATGGCTGAGAACAGTGATAGAGAGTATGGAATTAATAAAATGCGCGATTCGATAGGAAATTTCCGGTTGATGAAACTAAACCCCATAGATCGCGGATGGTCTGGAAGTAAAATGCCTGGGCGAAGTATTGGACCACCGGATACTATTGGTGAAGAGGAATTTATATCATTTGATACCCGAGTATTGGAAAACAAAATTGTTTTTATTATGAAAGGAAATATGGGAAGAAAGCGAAGGTATTCTGTTTTGTCGGTAACAGGAAATGGCAACGGTTTAGCAGGATTTGCAACTGTTAAGGCGCCAGAAGTTAGAACTGCTCTTCGCATGTCGAAAAATCGAGCAGGCCAGAAACTAATTAATATAAGCCTTTGCGAAAATAGAACTATATACCACGACTTTTGTACAGCTTTTGGAAAAACCAAAATCTATTGCTTTCAAAAACCTGATGGGTACGGATTAATATGCCATCGCGCTATAGAAACCATTTGTAAAGTTATAGGCATAAAAGACTTGCATGCCAAAATTGAAGGATCCACCAACTTACAGCACATTGTTAAGGCATTTTTTATAGGACTAATGCGTCAAAAATCTTTTCAAAATATTGCTACAGAAACAAATTTAAATATAG
This sequence comes from Drosophila pectinifera, assembly GCA_008042775.1. Taxonomy (NCBI): domain Eukaryota; kingdom Metazoa; phylum Arthropoda; class Insecta; order Diptera; family Drosophilidae; genus Drosophila; species Drosophila pectinifera. Next base: position 11,270 of record VNKC01002996.1, read on the forward strand.
TTCAACAGCAAAATGCCAGAATGGGCTATACAGAAGTAAAGGGAATTCCTTTTTCTAAGCCAACACCAGACTCTAATAATAAAGTCATTGACTATATGCACTTTACCTTGGGGAATAAAATTGTTTTAAAAAAAAAAGGAGTCTCTCCTTATTATGTTCACACAAAGGGACATGAACTTAAACAAATTAAGGATGAGCGATGTCGAAATCAAATAAATGTTCGACTAAACAAACTAGTAAATTTGTATGTATGATGAATTCAACTTAATAAATTAAACAATTAATACCGATATATAGTTATTTCAAACTTACACTATGTTTTTCATTGTATGTTGATTCCCGATGGATTGGAAATATATACAACTCCAAAACAATTTATATTGACCATTACACAAAAAATTTGAATTATAATTTTAGTCGGAGGTTTGCAACGCAGTGCAAATCCAGTGTTAGAAGGTGTTAGAGATCTGTCTAAAACTTACAAAATAGTAATTTTTCGACTGTATCGTGCAACTGCCATAGGAACGATTTGAAAATATATAAAAAAATATACATCCCATTTGATTTGTAACATATTTTAATATACTTTTTGTCCAAATTATGGTTTTTCATTTTAAATATCGGACAATTATCGGGGGTGCTCAAGAAGCCACTTGTGAATTTGATAGAAAGTAAAAGCATTTCGGTCAGAAATAATTACTGCGCCACAGAACTCCAAGCGACCACAGGTTTGTTTAACAATTATTTTTGAGGTAAATCAATGCAGAAAAATAGTTTTATGGGATTTTATTATTTTGTATATTATTATTTTATTTATTTATGACTTAATTGCATATTTTTAGCTAATAAAAAATAAATCTGTTAAGCACGAAAAGAAATTCAAGATATTTGGCAAATTTGTGAATGGCGCAATTAGCTGTTTAAACAATCATACGACAAATTAAATAAAAAATGCTTTTAGCGAATTCTTTGCAGCTCCGGCGGAGCTTTTTGCGTGAAACAACAGATCTCAGTGACTATATGAGCTACCACTTTCTACTTTCTATTCCACGCAGTAAGAAGTTCGTTTCAAAATTTGGTCACGCCCATTTCCGCTCTCGAAAATCATACAAAACGTGTACAAGAGTCAGAGTGAGTGCGTCGTTAGTGAAGAGTCAAGAGTCAAGCAGCAAGGACGTAAGGAGGATCGAGGATCAAGGATCAAGGAACAAGGGTCAATGATCATAGATTTAGGATCAAGCATCGAGAATTAAAGACCAAAGATCGCAGGTCAAGGATCAAGCATCGAGGATCGAGGATCATTGATCCAATATCAAAGCTCTAGGATCTGGACATAAAGATCAAGGTCACGAGACGGCGAGGTCCTTTTTAAAGGATCAGACGGAGCGACCAGAAAGTCGAGTTGCAGGAGTCGTGTGTGGTGGCGATGGCCAGGCGATACACCGAGCTGCCGGAACCTGACCAAAGAGCCGAACAGGCACTAGAAGTGGCAGCCGCCAAAAGCGAGAACATCAAGTTCGACCTGCAGGGCGATCCACTTTTCTAGCTTGGTCAGCGGTATAGGGGAGCAGGCGATAGGATGGTTGTGGTGACAAGGGAGATGTTAAGTGAACCTGGCAGGCGATACACCTTGCTAGCTCTTGCCAGCGAGAAAGTCATCCGATCGAACAAAGAGGAAATCAGTATAAATCACGAAGGCATAATAAAGTGAAGTAATTTTATAATCCAGCGCGTTATCATTGGTCACGGTCAATCACAAAATATAAATACGTAGCGAGGCAGTTCGTTACACTGCTAAAATTAATGGTTATTTAATTCAACCATATACGTGGTATAAGTAACAGGCCGGAATCTAACCTAAGGCATTATTGAAAATTCACCGCCTGTCTTCTAGTTTCCATTCTAGAACCATTTAAGGTCTGTCATCGTACAGCACAAGAATTACTTATTCCTGGATTAATTTTAAACAATCGCTTTAATGTTTGTTTTACTAATATATTGTAGTATATGTAGTAGTATGTAGTTATGTAAAATAAAAGGAAAACGTGTTCTTGTTCAAAATACAACGTAAATTCTTGAACAAACTGTGCGAAATTTGATGAGACGGTAATTGTTTTCTCTACCTCGGCAATTCATTTGTCCTGCATTTTTCAACACACCGCCCCCGAAAATCATTCAAAACGTTATCTAAGCACGCGCTATCTGGCAAAATCGTCTCGGCTGGTGACGCTGATCAAGAATATTATACTATATCCTCTGCCAAGATGAATGAAGACGAAAAAGGTAATGTGGTTGGTGTCAACTTTGTTAAGAATTTGCAAGAGTGAAAGTTACCTAACCTTAATTTCGATTCTCGATATATTTTCAAATGTCATGCATTTTTTTGCGCTGGGCAATCTAGAGAAGTAGCTATGTATAATTTATCTTATTATTTCTATCTCTAGTTTTTACACGAATGACATCGTGAATCGGCACAGGAGAGATTTTTTATAATGCCCCTTATTTTTAAATCTGATAACAGTGTTGTTCGCTGCCATCGCATAAAAAAAAAAATTGATGTTCAAGTTTTTATTTATTACATTATGGGGCCGATATTGTAAATATATGTTTAAAGAGCTTTCCAAATAAGTATTTCCTTACCACGCAACGTTTCAGGTTACAGAGCCAAACAAAGAGAGTTCAACAAATGAACGACAAAAAACATAACATCAAATTCAATTGGGCTTTAAGAGAGAGAAACAATAACACATATATTTTTGCGACGATGAAAGATTAATTTTATTTGACCTTGTATCACTATTTCCGAGCATACCAACAATTTTAGTACTTCACATACATAATACAAAATAAATAGGCAATAATACAGAAATACGTAAATACAATTAAAATTATTTATGGGCTTAGTAAAATTCTTCATATATGAAAATAGACATTTTAAATTCAAATCCCATTCAAATTCAGGTCAGTACTTCTTACGATACCAAGCGCGTGCTTGTTAGCGTTAAATGTTAAATAGACGGCAGAGAAGGAAATATAGATAAAATAACGGGAAATTCCCAGCGCGCTGCTTGATTGCATGCTTGCATGTTTTCTAAATGGGTTATTATGTTTTTAGTTTAGGAAGTCTATTTACATGGTATGTTTAATTTTTGCTTATCTAAAAGTCAGTGCTATCCTCATCACCACGATTTAGGTTATATAAAAGGCGATGCCTAGCATCGTTCTACAGTTGGCTAAGGAAGGTAGGTTAAGTAGGATATACTGGAATTAGAGGATAACCTTAGGTTTACATCCAAGTTTAAGCTTTTAGGGCGAATAGTAAAAGGTTCTTTTGAACTTATACAATGCGATTACTATGGAAACGAAATGTATAAATTAAAATTTGACCACCATTTAATAAATCCAAGCACACCTCTGGCTTTAATCACCATTCACGAAATATAGTAGGTGGACACCCAAATCATCCACTAGAGCCGTCCTTATATTGCACGCAAAGTTTATCATCGTCAGCGTACATAAGTACTCTTGAGGTAGTCAGAACTTTAGGCAGGTCGTTAATGAATAATGTTAACGAGGTAACCCGGAGAAAATTAGATAAGTTATTTTTAAAGAAAACCTTTTGCGTCCAGGCATTAAGATAATTTGAGATCCCTAAGAAGATCGACAGGAAAACCAAGTAGTCGAGTTTCTTAAGAAAAAGGGAATGATTAACTGAGTCAAATGCTTTACTAAAGTAGTATAAATAACATCTTTCTGAAAATTTTTTGGGAGCCCCTTATATAATTGAAGTGAGTTGATCTTCGTCTTATAAATCCATTCTTGTAAGGTGGTGGAAGTTACGTTATCAAAAAGGTCTGGGACGCCTGACAACTTAGGGATTTCTCTGTAGTTATTAGAACTCGCTTTGCTATCCTTTTTGTGGAGAGGAATAACGAAGGAATTCTTTAAAATTCGGGGGTAATGGGAGGTGTTCGCGCCAAAGGGCGCTTATTTTCAAGAGGCAGTGTGATCCCGCTAGCGGTCATGAAATGTCCCGTTTCACGAGGCCCAGCGTTCACTCGCACGCTCTTGCTTTGTCTCTCCCTCCGGACTTCCAGTCCGCGAGAGCTTCTACTCCGCTCTCGCAAGCTTATGATTAAGTTTCTGTTGTTAGTTTCTAATTTACCAGCAGCCGACGAAGGCTAATAAAATGCAATACAATAAACAAATTTCAAAGGGTTAATTTTCCTGTTTCTACGTGGGATTTTGGGATTGTTCTTTCTTCGGTGGACAACTATTATAAATCTTTTTGTTTGGCTAAGAGTCCGCCCCCTCCACAACATGGTCCTTCGAGCCGGATCTATTCTGATCCACATC
>VNKC01002998.1:0-43097 GCA_008042775.1 Drosophila pectinifera
TAATAAGTATTACTGAAAAGTCATTTAATCATTTTGCAAGGCAAGTAGAGATGATTCGCAGAAATACAGAAGGAGAAAAAATTGAAAATTATTTTAAAAAAATAATAATTAAAATTTATTATACATAGGACATGATTCAGATTTTGAAATTATTCAACAAGCTTTTAAAGAGGTCATGAATCCCACCACAGAAATAACGAGGGCAACTACTAAATTGCAAACACTTATGCCGAATTCAAAGAAATAACTCTAAGCTAACACAGAAAACTTTTACATTCAGGTATCGAAAAGATGGTTAGGCTATTCAAAGAAACTTACTATTATCCTGATTTTCAAAATGTAAATCAAAACTTAATAAACGATTGTGAAATTTGTAACCAAGCCCAAATTGAACAGAAAATATATATATAAATTATTTATATATTAATTGTTATATATTAATATATAATATATATTCAGATGAAAATGGTTTTCAAAAAGCATATATTATATTATGATAAAGTTTCAAAAGCGCAACAAAGTTCACTACAAAAGTATAAAAAGCCCTTGCGTGACATATACTGTCCCAAGAGAAATATACATTTAAAGAAAAGAGTTCTAATTCAAAAAGTAGGTTTTTCACCAATTTTATTTGGATCATTGCTTACGGGAATTTTTGGTAAATTATTGAACCATGCTTAAAAATAATGAAATAAACATAATTTAATTAAAGTCATTGTAATACATCCTAAGCAATATCATAAATTAATAAACTATGAAAATCGAAACGATTTAATTAGTAAAAAATGTTTGCCCATTATATATAATAGTAAAATAAGCTATAATAATAAATGGACTCAAATTCGACAAGAATTGTGTTACTATCAGAATAAAATAGAAACAAGTCTATGAACCTTAAAATCGTAAACAACTCTTTACACCGATTTCACTAATACAACACACCAAATTCAAAAGAACTTGAGTTTCCAGATTTACCGAGTGGTGATAATGATGATTTGAAATAAGTGAAATCATTCAACTTATATGATAATAAACGAAAGGTACAAGATACGTCATTCAAAAGTTTGAAAGTTGTAAGAAATGATAAAAAAAATTAAGATCTAATCTAAAATAGTATAAATTGATAGAATAAATATACAATAAAGAAAATTATTTATTCGGAACAGTCTTAACTATCACGGCGAATTCGTATCAAAAATATTTAAATAATTATTAAAATTAGTGTGGTGGCGGCTTAAGCCATATAGGAATCCATTATGTTGCACCTAGAATTTTTCAACAAAGTCGTTGTATAGGTAATTTTTCAGAATTTTTTAATTAAAACCACTTTCTGTCTGAAATAAATGCGTTAGGATGAAAACCGTTAAGATATATTATTCAAGAACAAAGTAAAATAGCACTGCAAAATCTTTCAAATAAAGCTATCAATAAAATTATCAATTTTTAAAGTAGATCAGGTACAGATCACGTCACCCTTCGACCCTCGACATCATTTCACATTAAAACAACTACGCAAACCAAAACAAAAAGATGTAAGAAAACTGCAGTCTAGTAAGCTCGACTGTGAAATACCTTGTACCAAAAGCTTTATCCTGTTAGATGCATTACAGGTTCGCACTAAGTTACAATATTTTTGAACCCATCAAATTAATAAAAAACTAGTAGAAAAGCTACAGTCGAGTGTGGCCGACTGTGAGATAGACACATGAAAATGCTGACAAGAAAAATGTTGCAGGTACACGTTGAGAAAGACCCGAAAAGACAGATGTTGCTAGGAACATGTTGAGCAATATGTTGTTGCTGACAACATACAAAGCAACTGCTTTCTTAAATAACTCTTATGTTTATCATTCGATTGTGCACATCCGCACAAATGTATTTATTTCATATACATTTATTTTAACCAAAAAAATTACGACTAAGTCTTATTTATACGTTTTTCATGGTTTATATATATATTAAGCAAGCACACACTCAGAGGTCTTCAAAGGTCTCACAGGTCTTCACAACGCGATTTTTAAATGATTTACTCTAAATTTAAAAAAGAAAAATCAAAACATTAATTTCTTGCACAAACACTATGCCGAATTAAAACTATCGTATCTTAGACTTAATCCGAAAGCTCAACGAAGCATCACAACATCACAACTCTTAATCGGTCGCAGCCGACGAATGAAGCTAAAACAATGAAATGCTATCTGCTATCACTTTCATACAGACTTGTTTTCTTTAACTATATTCCAATAATAACACGAAAGGGTTCATAGATCGGCCCAAGAAATCGTAAAACAGGTACTCTCCGAGTACTATTTCCCGAAAATGGCAAAACTTGCCAAAGAAATCTGTCAAAACTGCAAAACATGTGTGAGGGCCAAGTATGACAGGCATCCGAAGAAACAAGAGATTGGTGAATCACCCAGAGAGATGGAGATATGTTGCATATCGACATCTTCTCCACGGATAACAAATTTTTCCTCACTTGCATTGATAAATTTTCAAAGTTTTTCTCGAACAGCCAGGTAGAACGATTCCACAGCATCCTCTTAGAACTCGCTAGATGTCTGAAAATGACAAGGGCATAAGCGACACCGCCGAAATAGTCCTACTAGCCACCACCAAGTATAACAAATAAGTCCACTCGGTCATCGACAAGAGACCAGTTGAAGTCCGAGACAGGATTACAAGCGCCCAAAAAGCGATCAATGCATCTCGGCAAAACAGGGTATTTGAAGTCGTTGAAAAGGTGTTCATAAAGTCTAACCGAAAACTGGGGAACAAACTCACACCATTGTGTGAGGAGAAGGCCGTGGAGGCGGACCTGGGGACCACAGTCACCATTAAAGGAAGTGTGGTCCACAAGGACATTTTAAAATAATCTTGACCATTTGACATACGCTAGTTTTAAGTTCTTTTGCGAACAAGATAAAATAGCAAAATTATATTTTACAGGTTCGCAATTATTCCCCTTTTATCCTTGGCTCTGGCATCGGAACACGTTACCCACTATTCACAGGCCAGGTATATTCCCATAGTTGAAGAATTCGGGTACGTCAGGGACTCGACAAATCTCTTGGAATATGCGTGCATGGTAGAAAAAATTACAGATATGAGTAAAATGTTCCCGCAGTCCTACATATAGAAACCCCTTAGTCTGGATACGACCCATCTACGAGACCTTATAGTTTCTTTAGGTGTGCACCAAAGTGTTGCTAGGAGCCTAGATTTCTTAGGGTCAGTGTTAAAAGTCGTGGTAGGAACATCAGATGCAAAAGACTTGGAGAGAATTAAGTTCACAGAATCACAATTAATAAACTCAAATAATAGACAAATTCTGATTAACACTAAAATCCAACAAAAGATTAATCAACTCACATCCCACAGATACTCCCATAGCGGAGCTTATGTCCGTTTTATCAATAAATATACTTCAGTCCGCTAACATCCTCCATTTCGTAATTAAGTTTCCAAAAATTAAATATCAATGCAAAAATATCACTATTCTCCCCGTAGCCCACGAAAATGTCATCTTGCAAATTGTAAACAATGTTGTAGCGGATTGCAATTGTGAAATCCATGCGATCAAGAATTTCAAAACATCGCCAGGAGCCACATTCTGTCAATTGTCGTGCGCACGGGAATTGCAGCAGGAGGGATGGCCCATTGTGCAACCCAACATAGTGATCTACAACCGGTCACCCAAGTGGACGAAGGGATAATCTTCATTAATGATCGACTTGCGAAGGTCCGCGTGGACAATGGCACTGAGATCCAGCTGAAAGGCACTCATCTTATCACCTATGACGAGCGCACCTTCGTAAACGGCACTTTGTTTACTAACCATGTCAATGCGCAGAAGAGAACACCGGGTGTTGCTAAGACCCCACTGCTGAATATCACTTGATGGTGATGATATTCTTAGCCTCCCGTACCTTCACCGTCTAGGCGAACGCAATCTGGAATCCATCCAGAGATGGACGCCGACAGAGTATATTGTTATACTTGTTACAGGAGCAATGTTAATTTTAATTTATTTGTCAATCAGTTTCATTTTGGAATCAATAAAGAGAACATCACTCAATGATCAAATCCGGCCGTCGCCGATAGTATCTTTATATTTCCATAACTCCGGCGATCGTCGTTAACATTTTAATTACCCATAACTTAGCCTATCACCGATATTCGAAATAAGACAGCAGCGTGGGATTTATTTCAATCTACAAACACATAAAGTGTTAATTTACATACACTCGTAGTGGTCTATGTGCCTGTTGCGCTTCGTTATTAGAAGGTAGATACGTGACCAATCCCGGCGAAGTCCATAATTTGTTCTATTAATTACATTTTTATTTATCTTGTTTATTTGGTTGTTCTCCCTTCTATACAATTAATACAATTTATAAAGACGCAATTTCGATCGCAGTCAATGAACGAAAAGTTTGGTGCGAAATAACATAATACTATCCCTTCCAAGCAAACTTAACTAAAATGCAGGGAGATATATATGTATTAGATAGAATTTAAAGTCAAAAATTAAAATCAGAATCAGCACAGCTACTTGTCCAATTATATAATATTAACTCAAGTAATATGAATGAGTTCTGAGTCCCAAACATAGTAAAATGCCTTAGGGAATAATGTGGGTCTTGGAGAAAAAGCGTAGAGAATATTAAAACTATATTAATTAACAGAAGATTCCCTAAGTACTATGTTTAATGCAATAGTAAACAAAAAATTCAGATTCCGTTTTAAAACCATATAACACGTTACTAAATTGGGCAGATATCTTGAAATGTTTAACTGCAGAATATTAGAATATCAGATATCCTCGTTAGTACAGGGTAATAAAACCACTGCAGATTTCTATCAACAACTTTTTCTCACCTATCACTCATCTTGAATAAAATATCTTGCATGGAAATGGAAAAAGAATCAATTGATCTTTTCGCCAAGTCTTTCAAGGTCAAGGACAAGGTCCTTGAAACCTTTATTAGTAAGAAAAACAAATAACAGCTGTTAAACAAAGTTTACTTTTCACAGACGAGGGCTTAAATAATATGAATAGTAAAAGATAGTTCAAAATAGTACAAAAACGCCAAATTCGTAAAGAACAGAACAGTTTTTTAAATAATTTAGGAGAAAATTAAAAAAAAAAATATATATACAATATAACACAGGCCAATGCAAATTTAATAAATAGTCTAAAATATGGAGAAGATGACCAAACGGGCACAACACTAATGCTTCAAATTAAAATGCTTAAAGAAGAAACTTTCAATTTCAATCACTAAATCCTATGTGCAACACTTGTCCTTGGCAACACTTAGATATTCGAAAAACAATATGTAAATTTTAAAGAAGCCTAAAAAATGGGGAAAAAATGTTTAATCAAACCAAGAAAAGTTGGCCAATATGTTAATAAAATTAATTGATTGTTAATAAATTCATATAATACCATTTGTTAACATAGAAATATTAGAGACATAAGTAATTCATCTTGCTTACCAAATTTATTAAACAGTCGCTACCTGCACTCGGGTCAATACATTCCCACTACTGACATTTTGATTAAAAGAGTACAAACACTGCACTTAGACAAAAAACCTAGTAATTATGAGAACAATGGTCGTATTGAACAAGGAAAAATTTTTCATAAAAATATACAGTTTACAAAAGAATTAGAAAAGGAAAAAAATTACTATATTTGGACTATAAAATTTAAATGGTAACTGAAAACCAAAAAGCTGGCTTCAAGTCGTATAATAAAATACAACTTTAAATATCAAGAAACTATGAATATTAATATTGGAACCGGCAGTATACGACGAATATTAAGTATATCTGCCCCATTATACCATGAAGATAACAATGACAAATTGGTCTAGCAATTAGCCAATTACATTTTTAGGAGCACGATCCCTTCCAAAAGCTTAATATTCGGATGGAGTAAGGTAAATAAATAAATATGATTACTACTGTGAAATAATGATTTTTCATAAAAACTTTAAAAAAAATACCAAATCACAATCATCAAAAAACCACCTGAACAACAAAGAATTCAACAAGTCCCAAATATTCATTCCAAAACTATCAAAAATACTAATGAATTCCTACTTGTATTATAAAAATTAAACAATAATAGCCAATAAGCATATCAGTTTAACAAAATTAGATCGAAATAACCAACAATGAAAAGAACAACCTGAGTTACAAATTTAAATATACACTACAAAGTCCAAATTAAGAAACAGGATAGCACAACACAAATCTGACTATAAACTACAACACTAAATATACTTAAAACGGGCTAAGTCGTATTGTTCATTTGTATTTCTTGTATGGTTTGCTTTAAAAAAGTCCCGGTTATGTATATCGACCTCCCTTATTGTACCTTTTGTCCCGATTTTAATTTATGTCATATAACGTATTAAGTCTAGAGCTAATTCAAGCGTCGATTTATTTTAAGAACTTTGTTCGGTAAGTTAGTCAGGTAGACTATTATTATTTTTATATTATAACAGATTTAAAATTGTCAGCCCTTCATGAGTGATAAATTAGCAGTTTCTAACTTTATCTGAATTATTAGCAATAAATTGGTCCTTGAAACCTTTATTAGTAAGAAAAACAAACAACAGCTGTTAAACAAAGTTTACTTTTCACAGACGAGGGCTTAAATAATATGAATAGTAAAAGATAGTTCAAAATAGTACAAAAACGCCAAATTCGTAAAGAACAGAACAGTTTTTAAAATAATTTAGGAGAAAATTAAAAAAAAAATATATATACAATATAACACAGGCCAATGCAAATTAAAAAATTAAAGACATTTAAACAATCTGTTTACTTCTAAGAACAACCATGTGAGCAGTAAGTATCGATGAAATATGCCAATAACAAATGAAGAAAATCGAAAATCAGAAAATATAGAAAATTTATGATATCCGAATATCGATTCGTCAAGTTTCACCCATATAGCTTAATAATGTAGATACTAGTTTGCGTAGAAAATGAGAGATGGACTAGATTAACTCGGCTATTATTGCTAATTAAGAATATGTATACCATATGGTGTTGGAAATAATTAATTTTTGGGTATAAAAATAGTTTTTAGCCTTTATGAGAGTTTGTAAAAATCGGTTAAACATCCATGTTATAATATACTTACATATGGGTTTAATTCACCAATAATGATCATATTTTAGAAACTTCGGCTTCTTAAAATTAGCTTGATTTAGTGTTGTCAGTTAATTTTCTATATTCTCTTAATATCTATCTATCAATCTGGAGTTTTAAAGGATATTTTATTTTTAAATTATGCCTTTGTAAGCCGTTGTCATTATTATAATTGAATCTTTTATGAACTGACGTTATATATGTTGATCTGTAAGAACCCACTCACCGGGCACAAATACAGTGATTCTAGTTATGTGAATTAAATGTACATTTATTTCTATGTTATTACATTTGCAGGTGGCATGGATTAAATCTGATTCAAAAGCAATACTTGGCATACACACACATATGGTCTCACTAAATCCCAGATTATCTGTGACACACAACGGCCACAACACCTGGAAACTTCACATATCCCGTGTACAAATAAATGACTCCGGCAGCTACATGTGCCAAGTTAATACAGATCCCATGAAAAGCCTTGTAAGTGTATGTCTGTCTCACCTCTTCCCAAGAGGCTTACCTTTAGTCTAAGGGTGTCCTTATCCCAGTCTCTATGTACGGGCAGGGAAAACGATTTTGTGTGGACACGGGTTTATACGAGTGTGCACCTTCTACTGGACATCTTCTCATTTATTCGCGCGCAAAATAACAACTGCGCAGTTTGTATCTTATTAATTTTTTTATTTTCAGTCTGGATATTTAGATGTTGTTGTACCACCAGATATTATGAACCACCGAGACAATAACCACGAGGAAGGAGTTAGCACAGAAGGCGGCAGCATATCTCTAGTATGCAGTGCGACCGGCGTTCCAGAACCGAAGGTACAGTGGCGACGTGAAGATGGAAAGGACATTATACTTCGAACGGAAAGCAGAGATAAACAAGGTCAATAAAATAAAATTCATGTTTCTACTAGGAATTAGATCTTTTTATTCTTAGGTCGTAAAGTTTAATACATTTATTTTCAAGCTATAAACATATCTAACAGAAAATTATATATAAAAGAAATCAAACTAACTTCGGGAAGCTAAAGTCACACAGATTTCTCAGATTTATGTATAAATTAACCAATAGCTCCTATAAATCGTAAAATTGATTATATTTTGAGTTCTGTGAATAAAAGTAGGTAGGAAAGTTACAGTCGAATGTGACCGACTGTGAGATACCCGGAACCCAAAGCATTGTGGCTGAAATTAAGGGGCACATAGCTAATTCATATTGTCCAATTATGCTCAAGTGTTTTAAATACTTATATTAAGCAGGACGGAAGGCAGAAGACAATGTTTTCAAATGAAATCATATATGACCCATTTGAGCTGACAACACATATGCAGATGTGTCAGATGTTTACTATATACAGAAACTTTTAATTAGAAAACTCCCATGTTTATCATCTGAGAACATACAATTTTTTTAAGTCCGCGCAAATGTATTTATTTCATATCTATTTACCGAAAAACACGACTATTACTTAGTGATATAATGAAACAAACTTGATCTGCGTGGAACAAATTTGAATGTTGAGATCTGATGTTTCACACGGACAAACAGACAAAAAGACGCACATGGCTAAATAGACTCGCCCGGTGGTGCTGATAAAAAATATATATATTTTATGCTGCCGGAGATGCCTCCTTCTGGCTGTTACACATATTCTTTGTTGGCACTAAGTTTAAATAACATCGTACCGGGTATAAAGACACGTAGAAAAACTACAGTAGAATGTTATCGACTGTGATATATCCGGTACCCAAAGCAGTGTGGGTGAAATTGATATGACTAATTCATGCATTTTTATTGCCAACTGGGTTGATGCTATTTACTGTGGCGATTGACACAAAAAGATTCAACATTCTTGGCAGATAAAATGCGCCATTTTATGGGAATAGAAAAAACTTGTATGTGTGAACGGAATAGCATTGTTCTAAAAAGTTTTCATCGTTGACTGACTCGTTGATCGAATGAGTTTTTGTACGACTTTATAAAATGTATTAATTGAATAAAAAGTAGAAAAACTAAATAAGCAAGATAAATAAAACTTTAAATGAACATTGTTTTTTTTTATTTCGTGGGGATTGATCTCGGATCTGTCTTCCAAAAATGAAGTGCAATGGGCATGTAGAGCTCTTTACATAATTGCAAATGTAAACTTCAAATGTTATTAGTTAGTTTTTATTTTGTGACTTTTTTCTTAATTTTTTTGTGTTATTATTATTATGACTGTAATTAAATAACAAATTGAACATATATTTGAATATATATATATGAAACATGTATCAATGGCTCACGGAAATATGACTACTATGCATTAAGTAAAAAGTTTAATACATTAATTAAATAATAAAATAAAATTATATAGATAACAGCATTAAGAAATAAAAATAAAATAATTCAATTTCAGAAGTTCTGAGCCCGTCCCCGCACACCACTAGGCCACACCCAGAACTGAAGCTCTTCCGACTATTGTCATACTAAATAGTTCGTCATTTTGACATTTGAAATGCGTTATTTTTTAAAATATACAAGAGTAGGGCACTGCATAATGGCATATAATTCTTCTGCTTCTTATAATTTAACGCACAAAGCTATTGGTACCAAATATCTCACAGTTGAGCTTACTCGGCTGTAGCTTTCTTACATGTTTTTATGTTTTGACCCAACCATTTCTATGACACTTATAAGCTATAGGTCCGGTTTCTGTTCGCTATTAAAATTTATCGGACAAATAAAGTCCCAGCCAGGAAATTTCTGGGGTTCGAGAGCGTCAATGTGAAAGTTAATATTATCAGGAGCCAGTGCTCCCTAACCCGTTAACTGAAGATTTTAAAAATTAAAATTAATTTAGTTTAAATGGTAGCTGTGTAAATAAGAAAGATTTTTGATTAAACATTTTTAGGTTAAAAAAAATCATAATAGAAATAAGTCGCAAATCGTTTATTTAGATCTTGAAATATCGTCCAAGATAGATATAAATAATAAAAAATTTAACAAATTCTTTTTTTTTCTTAATTCTCAATTATTTTGTTATTTGTTAATTCGTTATGCTTAACTTATATTTTATATTAACTTATATATGAAAATATGTTATAGTAGTCTTATCCTATCCCTTTCCGGCAAATATTTGAAAAATTTCAACCAGGTAGCTTTAAAACTAAGGCATACTGAGATGGCTAGATGCATAATATATAGACTTTATGACTCAGTCACTGCGTTGTAAACATTTGACTCAAATTATAATACCCTGCAAGGATGTAACAATTACATGCAATTAAAATTACTTACTTTCTTACGTAAAAACGTGTCAGAGGCAGAATTAGAGCTTGTGAATTGGTCGTTTTTGCAGCTATCTAAATTCTTAAAATTACCCTTTTTGCATAAACATAATACTGGTTAAAATGGCTAGATCGAATATGTAGTTAATGCTATTCAGGAATATATACACTTGTAAACTTCTGACTTAAATTATAATACCATCTTAAATGTCTTGACAAAAGTGGAAAAATATAAGATTCGGAGAGCCCCACCCGGACTCATGACTCTAAACGCCTCGTTTATCTACAAAAATAATTGCAAGTGTGAGTGCCAGGAATGAAGATAAATTGTTACAACTTTACTGTCGAATAACTTCTACCCAATTAAACAAAAACTAAAAACAGAAGTAGTCTAACTCATATTTAGTCTTATAACCGCCGCTGCACTATGGGGCCTCTAGAACAAATGCGACGGCGTTACAAAGTCGAATTTTTCATGTGTGCTTACGATATTATCAGGCTGACGCCCGTTTCACTATTGCGAATTCTACTTTGCTTTACTTCTAAAAATTGCAAATCGGTGCTCTAAGCAAGTTTTCCTTTGCGAAATGAAAAGTAAATGCATTTTTCTACATCAAATCTGATCTTCATGATTATTTCACACCATCAGTATCTATCCAGGTCTATCTAGTATGCATTTATTGAAAAAATTTCTTTCCTGACCCCAGATCGAATTCGAAAATATTTTCCGTTGGCAAAAACAACCACTTTAATTGAAACTGTTTAAAGAGTGGCAACGCAAAATGTTGTTTCCAACAGAAAATATTTTATTTTCTGAGTTCGAGGTAGACCAATAGACCAATGAGTCAACTATTTTTATGTTTTTGCAAATAAGATTCGTTTTCTGTTTCTGTTTTTAAAAAGTAAATCGTATGAAATTTGCGAGTGTAAAAACCGAATCCCGCCTGATAAACCATTTCTGCCATTATTTGGCTTTAAAATAAACAATTAATAAAATAAATGACTGTTAATCATTCTGTTTTTTCTAAAAATAAACTACTCAGTTGTTTGAGCAATAACTATTAAATATTCCAATAACAAAGTGAAAGGATAGTCATATATTTTTCTGTGATTTTCATGAGACTTTATTTCTTTAAGCGGTATTCCTTTCCATATGTAAATTGATTTTGAATTGTATAATATAATTCCTTCCTTCAAAGGTTTTTTTTGGGTCAGTTATATTTGTTATTACTTTCGCTAATTCTTTTCAGTGGTTGATTGGAAACTGAACCTTGTATTCGATTTCCTTTTTGGTTTTGGTTCATCGTATTATTTATACTTCTTTGAAACTCTTAATATAGGCCTATGTTTTGATTAAAAATTTTGTTTCTGTTATTTGAATGTTGTCTGAAATTATGTGGACTATATTATTTGTTACTAATAGTCGGGTTGATGTGTTAGATAGAATGGGTTTTAATTAAATTGAGAGTGGTTATAATTGTACGTATAAAGATATGAATTACGTGTATTATTTGTGTTTTGTGGATTTGGTTGGGTTTAATTAAAATTTACATTGGAATGCCTCATATTTTCATTTTCTTCTTATAGCCTTTCTTGTTTTAGTTTAAGCACTGTTGAAATATCGTATCTCTACTAATTCTATCAGGTGATTATCTTTGTATTAAACTCTTTGTTATTTTATTCATTGCTTGAGTGTACAATAATATTTCTTCCCTGTTACTCTCAAGTTATAATTTATTATTTATAATTAATTGCTTGTGTTGGATCCCGTTGCAAAATTTCCATAAGTTACCTTGACAGCTATAATCGCCTTAGCAGTTCTTCCGCAGTAGTCTCGGTTTTATATTCGTTGAATAAAGTTGTTCTTAGTGCAGACTAGTTGACGTGTAAAACTTGCAGAATCCTTTGGGCATCATCGGATACTTGTTGAAGTTCGATGTCTCTGAATATAACGCTTGTCTGTCGTTCATTTGTTCATCTTCACACGAAAGTGCAAAGAGTAGCTGGATCACCTTCGAATATAGGAATATTCAGAATATGAGCTAACAATTTTAATTTTAAGTTTTGATCGGATAATTGGCGTCATTTGGAGAAGTCTACTGGAATTGGAGGGAAACCTTAAGTTTACATCCTAGTTTAAGCCACGTAGAGTGAACAGTAAAAAGTTATTTTGAACTGATTCAATGCGTTTACTATGGTCATCCCACTGGAAAGTCCAAACACAGTATATAAATACAGGTTCATCAAATTCTTTCGACCACCGTTTAATAAATCTAAGCACACCCCTCTTTATTCAACATGCTCGAAATATGGTCAATGGACTCAAGTTGAGGAGTAGACGGACACCCAAATCATCAACTAGAATGATTTTTTCCATAGACCAGCGGTTCAGTGTTTAAGCCGCAAGCTTTAGAGTAATACCTGACATGTCATCAGCTGGCACTTAGAGCCATTCAAGTTTGATAAGATTGTACTGTACTACCATATTTTAAAGTAATTAAGATCTGTTTGTAAATCAGACTGACGAGAGCCGTCCGTCAGGGGGAAGCTAATTTTAAATAATGAGGTGAGCTCTAGAAGGTTAGTTGTCGTTGATCATCTTCTAATAAATCTATTTTGGCATGGAGAAATTACTGGTCTACAAAGTCGCTGCAAATGGGGAGTAATTACGTTTTCGAAAAGTTTTGGGATCTTGATTCCTCCGTAGTTGTTAGTAGTTGTAATAGTAGTTGTTAGCAAATTGTTGGTGGAGAATAATTTGGAGGTTTCTAAGGATAAGGTAAACTATTTTAGAAGGGGATTGCAGAAGGCCTCGGCACAATACCTAAGCACACAGCCTGGTATTCCACCTGGAACCCTGCTTTAAAAAACTGAGCAAGAAGATCGGCAATTGCCTGATCATTGATTGTTGTGTTGTGATCATCATTGTTGTGTTTTCAAATGAGAGCGAGGAAGGATGTGTAAGGATTAGTGTTGACGAAATTATAGAACTGATTTTGTATGTATGGCACCAACCTAGCTAGTGCACATGTATAAATGGGATCAACCTAACCAAACTGTCCCATGTCGGATCAGAGTCAGAGAAAAGATCAAGCATAGCATTTAAGGAATTTCGTAAATGATTGACTTGATTGTAGGTTGTGTACATAGCTGGAAAAACTTCGGAGCTAAGAATCACCAGCTTTAACTAGGCTTCTGTGAACACAATCACTTGGGATACAAAAAAAGGACTATCAAAATAAATGATTGACTTGATTGAGCCATCAATAAAATCGTGTTGTACTGTATTTAAAAGAGTATATAAGAATTTATTTGAAGACTACATAGCTCCAGCGATGTTAACTTCGCCTATAACTACTATCTATCTACTTTGGTCCCTATCTGACAGACCAATGGTAACAGATTGGATAAGGGAAAGATGGTTTTAATAAATAGGAAGTTCTTGCAATTGGGAAATGTAGGAACATGTAAAAAATGTAAAACTACCATAAATTGATAGCATCACACAAAGGAATTCAACATCGCTGCAATTCTTAAAAGTTAGTAATTCAGACGTGAGGTTGGCGTCAAGGTAGAGGACACCACCCTCTCGCATGGAGGCCGATCCAGCCTGTAGGTTGCGTACATAGCTGGAAAAACTTCGGAGCTAAGAATCACCAGCTTTAACTAGACTTCTGTGAACACAATCACTTGGGATACAAAAAAAGGACTATCAAAATATAATTTAGGGAGTTAACTATGTAACCTCTTGCCTTTTGATAGGATAGAAGGAGGGAGTTGGTAAGATTATTGGAATTGACAAGCTAAAAAACGTATAGGGTACCATTTATGGTCTGGCCTAGGAAGACTTAACAACAACAATCTCTTGCCAGAAGTTGGTAAAGCATACCGAATTAAAGAGTTCGTTGGGGACATTTATCTTGAAAGCAGAATAATCCCTAGAATAAGAAAATTGGTTTAATTAATTAAGTTTAAGTTTTAAATGAAACCCTGGTTGTTTATAATAAAGATCTAACACAAAATCGAAGCGCAAAACAAAAACGCAACCGTTCATTTCGAAAAAGAAGACGAACGAATACGAGAAGTTACTATATATAAATAAACATTTTTTGTTTTTCGTTGGGATTGGTCACTGATCTATTTTGCAAAAACAAAGAGCAAAGGTCCTTAGACCACTAGACCACACCCAACTTTTCATAATCAACGGCGATTGTCATACTACGTGTTTCGAACAGGTTTGAAAATAAAATGGCGCCAAGACTGCAGAACAGAAAAAGCATTTGCAAAAAATTACACAAATACATGTTGTTAAGTTTGAATGCATTACCCAACTTTCTCAGAACGGAATTAATAAATGAATTACATTAAGAAAAAGGCAAGCTAATTAAATAAAAATTGAAAACACACAATTCTTCGGATTTTGTGGGATTCGAATACACGCCGATCTTACAAAAGTAACGTGAATCTGGCACTTCGACCTCAAGGCCATATTACATAAAATTGTCACAGTAAATAGCTTCAAAACCTAAAAACCACCGTCCGCGAAAACCATGGAAATCGCATAACTAAGCTATACAGGCGGCCTCCGGCTCTTACTTTCGCAAATTTCTTCCGATTTAATTTTCAAAAACATAAATCGGTTCCCCGGTTCCCGCAAAACCCAAGTTTTTCTTTGCGTAATGATAAGTAAATGCCTTTTTCTACATTAAATCGGATCTTATGCACAAAAGAGAAGAAATTGTTAACTCATAGTTGTGATATTCGGTTTAAAGTAAATAGATATAAAATAAATATATTTGTGCGGACGTGTTCTTGAAGTGTAATCGGATTCTAAACACTGCAGTTATTTAGAAAAAAAAGTTATTCAGGGTGGCTCCGGCTTCCACTTTGAGGTTTCGTTTTTGGGTACTCCAGTTTTCGCAAACTTTTTGTCATCATTTTGGTTTTGGAATATTTAATAGTTATTTTTAATGAAACAACTGACTTGGTTGATTTCAGAACAACAGAATGTTTATCAATCTTTTATTTCATGAAATGTTTATTTTAAAGACAATTAAAGACAGAAATTATTGATTTACCGGTTCAAAAGGGCTGCCAGGGTTTAAATTCCAGTGATCTTAATGACTTTTATACCTTTTTTATATGGTAAAATAACCATTTGAACAATGAAATTAATGAGGTTAATTAATTAAAACCTTATTTTACGCTTCCTCAATAATATTAAATTCCACCATTTCATTTTATAAGAATTTTGACAAAATTCTTTCGTTTCTCCAAAAGAATGTCAGCTTTGGCACAAAATCGCAAAATGTTGTTATTATTTTCTGAATTCGAGGTGGGTTGAGAAAAGAATTTTTTATTATATAAATGCCTACTAGATAGATCTACTGATGGTGTGAAATAATCGTCAATAGTCCAATGAATCAACTATTTTTTTTCCTTTAGCAAATAGGATACGATTTCATGTTAAAAATGGCATTTACTTGTTTCGCAAAGTTACCGCAACCGTAACTTGAACTGAATCGCAAGAAAATTACGAAAGTGAAAGCCGGAGATCGCATGACTGTATATGCTAAACTTCAACGACATCTATATTTGTATTGGCAAATTCAATGATGCTCAATATGGTCCTAGCAACAGTTGTCTTTTTCCGGCGTTGCTCAATATATAGCAACATTTGACTTCATTTGGCAAATTCATCCACAAAGATTTTGGTACCGGATATCTCACAGTCTATAATACACGAGTATAGCTTTCCTACTTTTTTATATATAGGGATAATAAGGGGAAATTCTTTGACAATTAGAAAAGCTACAGTCGGGTGTGGCCGACTGTGAGATACCCGGTACATAAAGCATTATGGGTGAAATTAAAATACACATGGACATGGCATTTTTACTTTGGATAAATAAGCTCAAATTTATGAAAAACTGATATTGAGCTGGACGGAAAAGGCAGCAGAAAATGATTATGAAGAAAAATGTTGCTAGCAGCATGTTGGGAAACACCCAACAATGACAGATGTTGCTAGGAACATTGTTGGTGCTGTCAGCATATAATTTAAAACTGTTTTTCTAAATAACTCCTATGTTTATCATCTTATTTCACTCAAATTTTTAAGGCACTTCCGCACAAATGTATTTATATCATATTAATTTACTTAAAGTTTTAAACGTTTTCATGGTTTCCAAAGGCGTGCAATAGATTAGAATGTGGTCACCAAATTTGGTAGCTCAAACTCTGAAAGTCTTTGAGATTTATTGTTTCACACGGACGGACACACGGACAGTCGAACATGGCTAGATCGAGTCGGCTGTTGACGCTGATCAAAGATATATTTACTTTATAGGGTCGGAGATTCCCCCTCTTCGCGTTACATACATTCTCGGTTGGCACTAAGTTATAATACCCTTGTACCCTATGGGTACCGGGTATAAAAATAAGTAAAATAATTATTGGTTGGTATTGTAATAGTTCAGAAATGTATTGTCAGCCGAGCGACTACCTATCTGACGTGGGTCCTGGCATTTAATATATCTGAGTTGTCTCCATTTATATTAATAATTTTTACTTATATTACATATGAACATGCGGCTTGTAAATACACCCAAGCTCAAAAGCACCGATTTGCAATTTTTTTCGATTCCCTCTCATCCTTATCATACCGAAACTTATAAACCACAACATTTACACTACCCAATAAGAGACATCCTAACCCTAACACTCAACACCCAAAAAAATACTAATATGAATTCCAATGATATAACTGACACTTATTCTGCTGACTCAGCTCAAGGAACTCTATAATATAATTTGAATCTGGCATGAGCACACATATTTACATAAGAAAATTATTGAAGACACATAGCATAGAAATGGCATGAAACCGCGAAATATTACAAAAGAATTGCCCCACAAAAATATAACCTCTTTTAACAACAAGACTATCACGCGGGCTGCGGGTTTCTCTTTTAAAACGAAAAAAGGTTAAATTGTTAAATAAATAACATCATCTTCTGATAAATATAGAATGTATTTATTTTTAGAACAATTCTTTTCTGACCCTACCAAATGATCAATAAAATATTTGCTCAAAATTCGGACATGTGTAATAAACACACGAATCTATTTTCAACAAGTAAATACCACTGCTGTCTGAATGGCGTATCAAAAATATAACGGTACGCAACATATTCGATAAATGCACATTCTACACAACTCAGATAAAGATATTCCTCCCCCAAAGTCCGATCGACTGCCTGTACCCAACCAATACTAATATAATAATTCTTGATAGCAAAAAACATATATCATGGACCTTTGAAATCATAATTCATACATCTTACGATATTATGTATATTTCATTTAGATTAAGACCAAGTAGTTACATCTGGTTTTAATGGATGGAGGAAAATTGTAAAAACCTCGCAACCAGAGGCTAAATAAATATTATTATATTTATTTTGTTCGAATTTGTATTTATCATTACAGCACTCAAATCAGTTGAAGGAGAACGACTTACACTGACAAATGTTCATCGAAGCGATATTGGTGGGTACAATTGCATTGCATCTAATGGAATACCACCTTCAGTAAGCAAGAGATTCGACGTTCATGTGAATTGTAAGTAGCAATGCTCAGAGAACGCAACTGAAAAATTCTCACGGATTCTAGTGTATGAGTTTCGTTCCAATGAATTTATATATCTGACAGATTTGAATATCCCTCTGTTAACACTCCATTAACTTACAAAAAAACCTTGCAAACCTACCCTCAACATTTTTGCAAGTCAGCCATCCCTTTTCTTGTTTTCGATCGAATTAGGTGAATTCTGTACTGGAATACTGGATTTTTTTTTACGGATTTTGTTAATGTTTGTTTTACTAATAAATACTACTAAGAAAGCTAGAGTCGAGTATGATAATGATGATCGAGATATCCGCTACCCAAAACATGACTAATTCACTTTTTCTAATTGTGCTATGACTTATTACAAAATTTGAATTAAACAGGGCGGATGCAGAACAACATGATGACAAATATAAAATGAATTTGCTAGCATGCTAGCATGTTGAGCGACATCCTTTGGTGCTACCAACACAAATGTAGGTATTGCAGAAGATCAGCAGGCACAACTACTTTTTTTTAATGTTTATCATCTGATTTCACTAAAATATTTAAAACACGTCAGTGCAATTGTATTTATTTGATATATAAAACGAAAATCACTAATGGCTAAGTTATATGTTTTTCATGGTGTTTGAGAGAGGAAGGGCGCTTGGCCACATTTTAAAACAATCTTGATCTGCGTGCAACATATTAGAATGTTCGCATAAAATTTGGTTTGGCTTTAATAGTCTCAGACGGACAAAGAACATGGCAAAATCGACTCTGCTGGTGTCGCTGATTAAGAATATAACTAGTTTATAGCGTCAGATGTTCCTCCTTCTACCCTATACCCTATACCCGGTTCTCATAGGATAAAGGGTATTGTAACTTAGTGCCAACCGAGAATGTGTGTAACAGGTAGATGGAGGCATCTGCGACCTCCGATATAAAGTATATATATTCTTGATCAGCGTCACCAGACGAGTTTATTTAGCCATGTCCGTTTGTCCGTCTATCCGTTCATGTGAAACAACAGATCTCAGAGACTATAAGAGCTAGAGTTTCCAAACTTGGTGACCACATTCTCACAGATCATGTTTATTTTAAAATTTGGCCACACCCACTTCCGCCTTCGAAACCCATTCAATCATATAACTAAGTTATAGTCGTAATTATTCTGCCTTCTGCCTTCCGTCCTGTTTAATTTCAATTTTTCATAAATCTCAGCTTATTTATCCAAAGTGAAAATGCCATGTCCATGTATATTTTAATTTCACCCACAATGCTTTAGATACCGGGTATCTCACTGTCGATCTCACTTGACTGTAGCTTTTCTAGTTGTTGTGTTAATTTCTCACATTCATTTAAACAGAGTTTTTTTTTTGTGCAATTTCTATGTATTTTTTATATATGGTTTTTGCTTGGTTTCGTTTGTTTGAGTTGAGTGAAATTAACTAGGTTTTAATAACTCATTAATTCTAGATTTATATTTTTTTTAATGTAATTTCAGTATTTCATGCCCTGCTTGATTTTACATCTGCATGTTAGAGGACTTCGTCGATCGTAATTATGTTTAAAAATATATGTTTCTTTACTTGTAGAATTAGAAAGATTTAATAACTAAATAAAAATTATATATAGACTGAAACTTGTATTTCATTATCACCCGTGCGACACGTTTTCATAAGTGTGGTTAGGCCGTCGCTTATCTTGGTGTCAGTTAAAATGTAGCCACGAAAAATTCTCAAATTATCCTCTGCTTGCTTTGTGGTTACTACACCGATTTTTCGTTTAGTTTTTCGTTTTAGTTTCTAAAATATTGAAGGTGCTTAAGAATAAACATTCTGGACTTTCTGTTCTTTAAATTAGATTTTTTTATTAAATATTTACTGTGTCACCAAGAAATTAGAGATCATATAATCTAATTTTTGCAAATTAAAAAGAAATTATTTTCTTTCACGTGGATATGCTGCTTTTTCTACTGTAATTGTGATTTGAAAAACTTCTGGATCTGTTCGTAGCTCAAATTGAAAAGAACAACGCTTGATGATCTAGACCCGGTGAACCCTCAAGATCAGAAATGCTTCCAATATTCAGATTTGCACAGAGAACTTAAAAGTATATATTCTACTATTTTTCTGACAGTACGCAGCACACAGCCGAGTCGATTTATCCATATCCGTTTGTCGTCTGTCCGTATAAGACAACATATCTCAAATATTATATGAGCGTGAGCTACCAAATTTCGTACCAACATTCTTTGGGCTGTCTAAGTACTACAGTAGTTCCTTGACGTCCTTCAGTTTCTAATATTCAATTTTGTCAAAATTATTATTATTATTGTTATTATTTGTTGAGCTCTGTCTACGTGACGATACCAATGAATTGGGTTTCCTTGAGCTTTGTTCATCGGTAACAGTAATCCTTCTTTTTTGTTTCCGAAGTCAACTCGAAGTCCTTCAAAGCCATGGCCCACCTTACAAGTCTGATCGGCAAATCGTAATAGTCAGTGCCATCCAAATCCTAGCTTGTTAATATTCCGGCGTTTTCTGTGATGTATATTAAATGTGTCAATAAGTTTACGTATTTCTATAATGTCGGAAAGTATTACCAGCTACAAATGTTTTCTTGGGTACTTTGTCGTTAGTAATGACATCTCGTTTACGTAAGTCTAGTAAAACGTTATATTAGTTGTTAGTCCGAGGTATGCAAATTTTAATATAATAAAAAATAAATAATTAATAAATAAAAAACTAAAAATTTGCTTACAGACCGTGTCCCATGTCTTCTTCAACGGATTCTTTAGAAAAAGGTGATGAATTGATCGCACTAGTTACAAGCGATCAGATTGATTTTGTTGACCGTTTGCAGCGTACATCCTGACTGGCATCTTTTACAGCTAACCGCCGAGTCCCCGGTCGCTCACGCCTTCTTATAGCTGATGCACTTATGTACTAGTTACATATTCCTTTTGTATATTCCCCGCTGGGAATATTCATCTATGTATAGGCCTTCTTTATAATTATAGGGGCGACATGTAGTTTTCGGGCATTCTTGCATCTTATATATATATCGGTGATTGTTTACTTCCCACTCCAGCTCTTACTGATAGGTGAGTCTTATTACATGTATGTTGACAAAGCTGCGCGTGGTACTTAAAATATTTTACTCATCGGATGCATATAATTTCATGTGGTTCTTAGAGTGCGGACATTCATGTTCACCATTTTGAACATTGACGGTCTCCTTGATTTATCCCTTAATCAAGTGAATATTTTGGAGTTTTTGGATCTTATATTTACATATTTACATCTTACGATGGAATCATCACACACATAGCTCCCTTATCCATTCCTAAAGACCTACATCATCCATCATCAGTTGCCTACTACTAACTGCGTAAGCTTTATTTCCGAACAACTAAAAACCCAAGTCAGGTCTCTGCACTAAAAGTTGTTCATTGTATTTTTAGTATCTTACTGCAAGGAAGTAGAGCAAAACCTTTTGGTCCAGTCACACGGGAGATCAAGCGTTTTGAATTTGGAGACGGAGGGTCTTTAGTTTGCATTGTATTTTCCTGCGATCGACGTGTCTCCGCCAGGTTAGTCGCCTGTCGATGTCGACGCTGAGATAAGTTACTTCGTTGGCTCATGATTGCTCGGAATGGGCATCTTGAGCGACTTAGAATCACAGTGTCATCATTGTAGGCTTAGAGACTGAAGGGTAGATTCGTTGTTGAAATTCCACCCATGAGTTAAAGATCTCCTATGGTCGTTGTTTATGGTATATACGGAAATTTGGACAAGTGACTGTGTGTTTCGAGCTGCAATAATATATTGGCTATTTAATTTTTTACAGACTGGGCAGTCTGTATAATTGGTAACTTGGTTTTCTTCACAATTGCTAAATTATTTGGCAAATAGGGCCTTTTTTACAGGTTTCAGTTGGATGCGCAATCTAGACTGCAATAGGTTTCGTGTGTCTATATTCCTGACGTTATGTTTATGAAATATATAAATATGTCTCATGTATCCCTTTAACTTAATAAACATGTCTGAATAAAACGACCACAGAAAAGTTTATTTAAAAAATTTAAAAGTTTATTTATTTTTATAGGCTACCACATATGCTTCCATGACTCCATCTTCAGTCCGGTGATAGAAGAAAACGTGGTTCTTTATAGCCTTTTGACATTTAACTCCCCTTTTCTCCAGGACGTGATATGGTACCTCGCTGTGTTTTCAAGCACTGTGCCGGCCGATTGGCTGCCCCACCTACGATAATTCTCCAGAAGTCAATTGGTCATTGCTGCTTTCCAGAATTTTTTATTTGATAAGATCTCCAATAAAATAATAATTTGCGATCAATTGAATCACCAGTGCCGCCACAAAATATTTCCTATGCAAGATCCTGTGATATTTACCCACATGCTATTCTTCAATAATTTGCTTGCTGGCACGGAAAATAGTGACGAAATTCTGACTTGATTTCCGAGAAATATCGCCCCATATACAGAGCAAGTGTATATAAGTGGGAACTTGAACCGTACCATAACAATGAAGACGAGAATTCCTCATTAGAACATTAATGAAACAACATGGGCCTGATGGCCAAAACTCTGTTATTCGAAACCCATCTATTTATACAAGCATTGTTAAAAATAAATTTCCCCACTCTAGTATTTGCTAACTGTAGCTATTAATATGCCGCCAGATGATGGCTCTGGAGCAATACTTGCATCATTCTGAAAAATTTTTTAAAAACAAAAAAAAGTTTTAATTAGAGCCTATGAACATATTGCTGCACTATTCAACAAAGGTTTTATTTTACAGCGTTTCACTAAAAACAAGTAGGATACCGACTAACAGTCGAGCGCTATCGACTGTGAGATACCCAGTTACCAAAGCATTGTGGGTGAAATTTATAGGCACATAAACATGACTAATTCACTTTGTTTAATTATGGTCGAATTTATACAAAATATGAAAAATGTTGAAGTCTTAGTGTTTATCATTCGATTTCACTCAAACTTTTACCGCACAAAAGTATTTATTTTATAAATATTTACTTCAATCCGAAAATCACCACTATAACTTAAATATAACTTTTTTTTATTTAATTTTAAATTTATAAGAAAACTTGTTTTACGTTTCAGACGGATGAACAGACGGACAAACGGACTGACGGACATATCTAAACCGTCTACGCTGGTAACGCTAATAAAGAATATATATATTTTTTAGGGTCAAAGATGCCTCATTCTGCCTGTTACATAAATTCTAGGTTGTAACTAGGTTATAACCTATGCCTACCATTATGTCATCATCATCTTTCTCTTTCAAAGTGAACGGTTATGTTTTAGTTTGCGCTTTGATTTTGTGTTAAATCTTTGTTATAATCCACCAGGGTTTCATTTAAAGCTTCTACATTGTGTTTATTAAAGTTCCCGATCACTTATCGAGTGCATGCATCTTATTTAGTGTATTAATAGTTGTATTAATATCACATTTAGTTTTGTATTGTGATTACGTGCGTTATCATTTCTAGCATTCCTCTTTCTGCTTCATCCGTGATGCTGCAGCTCGACGGTTTAAGCTCACTTTCGTTCTCCCGCTCTCTCTCTCCCCGCACATACCTGCTCTCTCGCTCTCCTTCCTAACGTAATCGGTACAGTGGTAGCAGTAAAATGTCTTCGTATAATATCTGTGTTGATAAATCCTGAAAGAAGGTAATTTCTGCAGAGTAGCCTAGTATCGGTTGCTGACTTTGCGACAATATTGTGCACGCCAAGTGCACAAGTGCACCGGACGGCCGGAACTATTTCTAAAAACATTGACTTGCGCTATTGCTGCGAGACTGGTCGCGACAAAAAGTGGTTTTTAAAAGCTATTGATTAGTTTTCGGAAAACTAATGATATCCTCTCGGCGCTAAACTCTCAGTTTAATATCCTTAAGTTATTAAATGAGTCCCCTAAGCGCAAAAAAAACCGTCGTTGACTTATATCATTTGGGTGAATCCCTACAGTTAGTTGTCAGTCCTTAACCGCAGACTCCCTCGACGACGCCCTTGACCCCATTATATTCAACCCTCATGATTTTGAGATGCCGCTTTAGAGAGGAGCCACACTTAACGACCCCACAGAACCCAGTTCCGGAAACTCCCCATGATATCAGCCCCGGAATACCGGTTGGTAATACCAATAACCAGTCAGTAGTGCCAAAATCCTTAATAGTTATTTCATCAACGAAATATATATTTGTTTCGCGGCATTCCCCTGCTCAAACATCTGAAGATGTAATCGCCTATATTCAAGGCAAAAATAATGCTTACAAATTTAATATAATGGTATACAGTAAAATAAATTCCTTAACAAAACGGTATAGCCTTACATAATGGCCGAACCCTGGAAATGTCTCGCCGCTTAATGTTATAGGCAGCCCTATTCACCAGCTAGTGGATTAAAGAAATAAACAATAGACAAAAAGTAGCCTGTGTACTGAAATACCTTTTATACTATAGAATGATCGAATCCCCATTGTAACGTATCAAAAAGTTTCGACAAATGGCAAAGTAACTGGACAAACGGTTGAATAATAAGATTATCTCAAAATTCAAGTAATGTGTATTCTTGAATTAATGCAGGATCCCAAAGACCAGCCAGAAAATCCCGATTCAGAAGATACCGATCCAGATATATTAACGAAACGGTGTCTCAGAAAGATGAGGAAGCAAAAAATCAAGTAAGCCCGTAAGACCCAAATACTTGTAGAACCAATCGACTCACCCAACCAGTAGCTGTAGTTCGACCAAGCAGCTATATTTACAAAGCTACTTAACATAGGAGTCTCACCTGGACTCGAAATAATACTTACGGTTTAGGATGCAGACGTATGGGCCTGAAAAGGTGTGAAAACTAAAAAGACGTTTTATGTAACCAAAAGTGACCTAAGGGAAACGCTAAGGACTTAACTGATGGCCGCCAACATCGAACATTGCAGATCTTTTACTGTATTTGCATTTAATTTCCTGGGAATGTCGAAAGCATCGGATGGTTGCATTGACAGAAGCACAATACATGACCCAGTCTGACTAAAAAGAGCTGTTCGACAATAAAGCTGCTAATCCAAGCACCAATGATGTTGCTAGTTGAAGAATGAGCTGTATCTATAAACCATATTCCAATTACAGCGATGCAACACCTGTAAGACAGCCCTGGGTAAACATTAGGTCGTTCAATACCATACTTGCACACTGATCTTTCTCCCTGGATTTGAATGCTTTATCGAATAGCTTACAGCACATCGATAACTTCCTATCGATTAGTTGTTGCACATCTCTACCTCTGTATATTCCTAGACATTACTCTCTGTATGAAATATTTAATAAATAAACCATAATGACAACAGGTACTGTTCTTCCTTTCAAGAGCAAAGTTGATATTGATTTCAGAAATACTTTCATCTTGATTTCAAGCATAAATCGTTCCCAGATTCCATTATCATATCAAAATTATTTGATTTGATATTGAATTAAATTTATTTGAATAATGCTGTGGTTGCTTTATTTAGTATACTTCAACCCAAGAGATGTCCAGATCCCTGTGCTTATCCTTATTGTGGATATACCACTTTTGCTCCATCAGATGCTTATTTTAAAAGGCCCTTATTTTGTTAAGATGCCATATATGGCCAGTCTGAAATGCCATATCGGAGCCGTGTACATTCTGAGCTTGGTATTGGAGTATTAGAAGACAAATGTAGTTTATCTGATATTGATTTTAAAAGCGGATTTCATCAAATCGAATAAAGTCGAAAAGAAATCCATACCGTATTCCGCAATTGTTAGTCCTGACAGATAATACAAATAACTGAGACTGGCCCAGAAAATATTCACACCATTCATTTCTGTTAAGGATTCATTTCGTATTTTAGGCGTTTCATCCTGTGGTTTGCGGATTAGCTAGGTCCTTGACAGAGTTATTCAAAAAGTTTGTACATACTCACTGAATGAGAAACAATTTAGTCTTTTTGACAATTTGACAATGCTTTACATAAGAAAAATCTCTGCCAGATGCACAAAGTCGCACTGCACGATATTTTAGTAATTAAATTTACAGAATTACTTTCTTCTAAAGCTCTTGACACTTCCTTATGGTCTGAATACGGATGTTCATGAATTCCTTCAAAAAGACTCTTTCCAAAATCCCAGCACTCCCAACCGTAATATTAAAAAGAAATAAGCTCTCTTTCGCCTCTTTCGATTTTTACTATTTTGATTTTAGTGCTCTCACCGAAATTGACTTTTCATAATTTTTAATTCTTTTGATTTTGGGGCTTTTGCTTTTTTGTTCTCTACATACCGAAACGATTACTTAACTTTTCATGATGATGGCCTCATAAGGGGATGGCCTTAAGGGATCCCGAAATGTAATTTGTTTCAGTTCAGTTTTACAAGGGCTACATTCCTACATTCCTCCCAGGACTGATTGTCATATTTATGAGAACAATTTGAATGCCATTCAGTTCGTTGTATCTGTTCCATCTAATTCTGAAGACCTCATTGCCATGAGCAATTTCAATTTACCATTTATCTCCTGGCTGTTTTGTATCGTTTCAAATCTTATACTACCTAGCTGCCAACACGAATTTATATATGCCTTAACGTGCTATAGTTCGATAAATCATGTAGTGGCGTATCACTTGACCCAACCCCCATATAGTATTTTCGAAAATAAATTTTGCGCTACCTATCTTATAAATATTGACAGGACTTTTTTCTACAATATTCCCGATAGTAAGTCTGAGTCTGCTGCTAATGGATTCTACCAGACCATTTATTTTGCCTTTGACACTTTTGTACCTGAACGTACTGTTGTAATTTCCCCAAAACCTCTTTGGTTCACTTCAATTACCTTAAGAACAAGTAATCAAATTAAATTCTCTTCTTTATTGCAGAAAATATTTTATATAATATATTTTGTATCGATTTCAAACAGTACTTCTTGTTGGTAACTCTAAACCTAGGTCTAATTCATTTCCACCTAATTAATTTGTTAGCTTCATTCTTTCAATCTACCTACTCTTCACAATTCCACTGTACTTTCACTTCATAAGACCGTCTTCCCTATTAACAGCTCTTTTCTGCTGGTGTGTTGTCAACAATTTCTTATGTCTTCCGTCCTGTTTAATTGAAGTTTTCATAAATTTGAGTTTATTTATTTCAGAATATCGGTCTTAATATTATAGCAATTTATCGACTATGTATATCATAGAGCAGTCATAGAAAAATGTAATAACTTCGTTCTTTTTCATCATATTCCCATATAACCTGAGTCATAGTTATTTTATACAATTTTAAAATAATGTATTCAACTTGAACGTCAAACCTCAAAATATATGCAAATCTATTAAAAAACAACAATGTGATATAGTCGGCAAATCTGATCCGTTCATATCAATAGCTAGGTTCCGTAGAAACGGACATGGACATGCTGAAAGAAATATATGCTTTATAGGGTCGGAAGTAACTTTTTTACAGAGTTGTAAACTTCTGCCTAATATAAGAAACCCAGCATTGGTCTCTAATAACTAAAAAAATATTTGATTCTTACAGTTTTAACACAACCTGATCGCCTCATAAGTTGACTGCTAACAATAAGATATTAGTGAGTACTTTCCGATTGTTCACTCTTCTCTGGCGTCTGGCGAACACTGATGAAAATTAAAAAACGAGAGGAACCCAAGACTCGAAAGAGTCAAACGAACCCCATACATAACCCTGAATTTCGCGAGATTATAGTTAAGGGGATCATAGTAAGAGTGCTATTACATTGTCGATAGAAGGCGAGTCCCGCAATAAGCTTATCGCTTAAGCCATGAAGGACTGCGTCGCGACAAGTGCAGTGTACGTCGCACGCCACCGCTCGGGCAGCCCCAGCATGCACAATGGCCTGAAGCCATCCGAACTCCGGCCTGCGAAAACAATGGACCTTCTTAGCTGGTCGATCAGACTTATTCTCCATAGCAGTCCCAATATCGATAGTCACAACGAAAGTATGATGATCTCATAAAACTCCTAACTTCCAAGGGCTATTGGAAATCGACTGGATAGCGGACAGGTGCATTCACTTGTTTAGCAAGAAGTATTTTGCAAGAAGTATCCCTAGCATAAGATAAGTTAGAAAGCTACAATCAAGTGTGCTCGAATGTAAGATACCCGGTACCCAAACGTTTGTGCGTTATATTAATTTTATATTTTTATATGAAACCTAATACTATTTGTCTATTTGTCTCACTATTTCAGTCAACCATTGAAAAATTTTGTCCCTAGCTATAATACTGTACTGCGAAATGCCGTCCCTGTCACACACACTTATTTTCTGCATTCCTATTCCAATTAAAAAGTCGCCTTTCTATTGGAAAAATATTTAAGGTATTTAGAGAGACATTCGAAGCCCATTATGTAATATATGGTAATACCCTGAGGTCTTAGTGGCAGGAAAACCTTATTTTTGTAAGGTGCCTGTGTTCAAGATCCACAAAATTCGAAGAATACTTTTTACCCATAAGGAACAAGGGTATTATAACTTAGTGCCAATGGAGAATGTACAGTGGCTCGAAGCTTGTTTCGTGCAGGAAAAAAAAAATTCAAATGCACACTGCAACTAACCTAAAACAGATATCAATAAAATTTAAACGCAGTATTTTCAGGAAATACTAATTATTAAAATAAGAAAAAACTATTTTCTTAATCTTTAAAACAAAATATTTGTTCATATA
This sequence comes from Drosophila pectinifera, assembly GCA_008042775.1. Taxonomy (NCBI): domain Eukaryota; kingdom Metazoa; phylum Arthropoda; class Insecta; order Diptera; family Drosophilidae; genus Drosophila; species Drosophila pectinifera. The sequence continues at coordinate 28,834 of VNKC01002998.1, forward strand.
AAAACTAAAAAACAAGGCAATTTTAGCACCGAAGCTGATTTCGTGCAAGAACTTTAAAAATAAAAAGCGGCATATTAAATCTTTTGAATCGTTTTAATTTTTCCCTGTATTATTTGTTAATACTTATAAATACATATTCTATACGTTTTCTGGGCTGGTCACGCTGAATTTACAACTTATATTCAATTTCCAACGATGGCACCGCGAACTACAATAGAGCAAAGGGAATTAGTCCTAAAACACTTAAAAAGTGGGAAAACCCAGCGCGTAATTCCCGAAATGGTTTCTCTAAACTCCAGTGCGGTACAATATATCCAATCAAAGATTTGTTCGTAAAAATCGAGAAACTCCCAAGCTATCGGTTCCAAAAATAGCTGCAGAGCTTGAGGCCGAAATGGGCAAAAATGTTGCCCAGATACAGTTCGCAACATATTACACAACCATAACTTTAATGGTCAAGTTCCAAGAAAGAAGCCTATCATAAGTCAGAAAAACTATAATGATCGTGGAAAATTCGCAAGGGAGCTATGTTTGTAGACCCAATACGGAGCTAGAAACATAGAACCTGAAAGCTACGGTTAAGCACGGTGGTGGCCATGTAATGGTTTGGGCCTGTATGGCAGCATCCAGTGTCGGAAATCTAGTTTTCATTGACGGGATGATGGATGCCAAGGATAACGACCCCAAACATACCGCTGCAGATGTGAAGCTTTGGATAGTGTGAAACTGCCCTCATATAATTAAACGCCAGAACAGCCGCCAGACATAAATGTAATTAAAAATTTGTGGACAATTTTGGACCTGGCGATCCGAAAAAAAAATTTTTAAACATAAATGACTTAAATAGTGCCTTAGTGGACGAGTGGCGTAAAATTCCAGTGAAAACAACACAAAAATTGGTGGAATCAATGAAACATCGTTTGAAAGCTATCAACAAACAGAGAGGTGGTCCAACAAAATATTAAAATTAACGAATAAAAAAGGTATTTAATATAAAAGTGCTTGCTCGAAATAAGCTTCCGCGCCAGAATTGCCATGTCTTTTAGTTTTTATATGAAAAAGTGTTTTGTTGTAAAGATTAAGAAAATAGTTTTGTGTTATTTTAATTAATTATGTGTTTCCTGTGTTTCCTTTATTAGTTTAGTTGCAGTGTCCATTATAAAATGCATTTTTCTCCTGCCCGAATAAGCTAATATACTGTGTCTTTATAAAATGTATCAATTAAATAAAAAGGAAAATAACTTTATAACCACAACCAACTATACACAATCATCGGCAATTGTATTTCAGAAAACGTCCGCACATGCCAATTTGTTTTCTATTTACTTAAAATCGAACAACACAACTATAGCTTAGTTAGCGTTTTCTATGATATTCAAGGGCGGAAGTGGGCGTGGCAAATTTCAAACCAAAGTTGGAAGCCCTAGGTCTTTTAGTTTCTGAGATCTGTTGGTCTACACGGGCAGACAAAAGTACAGACGGACATGGCTAAGTCTACTCGGGTCTACTGGTGACCCTGATCAAGAATATATATTTTGTATGGGCCTCTCTCTGCCTATTATATTCATTCTCGTTTTGCACTAAATTAGAGTACAATTCCGCCTTATGGCTACCGGTATCATGATTAAGAGGACTTCAGATTCTACACTACTTAAGCAGATTCAGAATCCCAATTATGTCTTCGTTTCTCTATTCCTCAAAATGTTTAAACTTTTGTGTTCCGGAACCCAAGATTTCAGGAAACTCAAATTTACCCCCAATAAACTATTTTCTCACTTTTGTCACAATTTTCTCATAAGATCTTTTTAAAATTAAATCTAAATCTGGAACTTCAGAAAAATACTCAGCAATACTCCTCCTTTGCTGCACCCAAATTGATGCCTCAATTAATGGCGTATGAGCCTTATTAGCCCAATGTGATGAGGTTGGAGGTCGAAATCCGCAGATCAAGCAACAGTTGGGGAGTGATCTCCAACTCAAAAGATTACCCTCGAGGAAAGTGAGAATTTCCAATGATTCAATCAAGATTCAGGCACATACCGTGCTTCTGGGATGTCTGGTAAATCTCGAAATGGCTAGAAGTAAACTGACTATGACATTCCAAAAGAGCACATAATGATCGGCTCGTAAGATCCACATGCCCGGCAAGCAGATCAGGAAATAAATATTCCCGGTGGCACCTTGTTGCAGTGTTTCACGCCTTAAGCTGCAGCTGATTATGCGGGAAAGCATGGTTAGACAACACGCTGGTTGCAGAACTCGCCTAATAAAGACAAATTTGTAATTGCCTGCACTCTTTAATATGCTCCTCCTTACGCCTTGCTGGAGGAAGACAGCCAATCTTGCCTTTCAGTGTTTGCCAGGCGCAATGAAAATCGGGTAGTGCAAACAATATTAGCGTCAGGTCAACATTTTTCAGCGCCATGGCGTTGCCAGACTACAATACTTTTTACACCCCTTAAGCCCTGGATTAATCTTAGTATGGAAGACGAAGAAAAAACCGGAAGAGGGTCTTTCTAATTCCATTCAATTATAAATTTGCCAATTACAATAATAATAATTATTAGGTAGTAGGTAATTAATAGGTGTTTTATTCCAATAGGTACAAGCTTGGCGTTACAATGAGCATTGCTGAGTGCAGAATTCCGGTAAACATCTTCCTCACCTATTTGAAAGGAATGAGGCTTGGCTCATAATGCTCCATTTTCGTATTAGCAGTATCCAAGTGTTTTCGATATTGAACCGTTTAGTTGAAAATTCGTCGGCTCGGCTAAGTCTTATGGATCCTTTACTAATATTAAGTTCTAGTTAAGAAGATAAAGGAAAATCAGTCCACCTCAAAAATATGCACTTAAAATAGTGCCTTTATATAACAGTTGCTATTCCTGATGGGAATTCTAACAGTAAAAGTCATGAAATGGAGAAATAAATCTAGCCACCAATATTAGGAACAGCCTAATAAACAGTAAACAGAGCAGAGATTGTTGAAGTCCGATAATCTGCATCAAAGACTACTAAAGATCTCCTTGGTAAGATTGAGACAGACTGTATAAAAAAGACATATAGGATCTTTTAGGAGCACTTGATTGCGGTGAATAAGTTGCGGTGCAATGGTGTGTAATAAAATATTTTGAAAGAAGGACAAATACTCATTACTTTTAAATTGCGCACCATTATCGCTAACTATAACTTTGGGCGTTCCGTACACAATAAAGAAAAAACAAAATCTCATCCTCCGAATTAGTTAAGTCGTAATGACTGGGGTTGTATTTTTATTGAAGGGCTTTAAGAACAAGTACGGCCAAGTAGGGTTCTCCAAACATTTGGCTATACCGCAGTGGGACGAAGATGGCTGATCTTTATCGGTCTGGATTATAATACAACTTTATGATACATAAAAAAAAGAGAGCTCGAAAAAGTGTTAGCCGTGATTGTTCTAGCCTTCATTTTGCTCAATCGACTGAAAGAATTTAGCTTTCAAGTAGTACATTTATGGCAAAACTTCAATATGAACGGTTGCTACAATATCCTCAGATTTAAAAGATCTATAAATTGCATCGCTACAAAATTATCGCTGCCCCGACGATTTATTCTATATTGAAACTAAATCCTTGTAATCCTTGTAAGTTTCATGGAGAAATAATTTCGATGTGCTTTTTAAGTTTTATTTATCTTAAAGGCAATGGCAATCTTCTCCGAAAATGTAAATACCTACACTTGAATAGAAAAATTGAAAGATTAATTGTGAAGGGTTCTAGATAACTCGAGGACTTGGTCGGCTTCATTTTATAAAAGCAAATCAAAACCCGACTATATGCCAACTGTTTTTTGTGTATCGAGGTTGATCGATTTTCGACTTGATAAATCATCCAAATTTAGTGCCTACTTAATCGAGTGTGTCCCAGAAATTGTGAATTTGCTGGTGCATTAATTTTTGGCTATGTTCAGATTGGTGGGCTAGAGGGAAAATTTATTTCTCCTCCTCTTGTGTGATGTGGGCTTAGTTCTGTTTTAAAACTTCGCCGAGCTATCCAGAAACGGAAGGCTATTTATATATAAATATATATATATACGATATTAATATGTTATATTAATGAGTACTATTCTAGGACATGTTTAACGTTTTGTCATTGTTATCATGTTTAATAACCTCTTATATATCATTGTGAAGGGTTATGGTTTAATTATAACATAAGAGTACTTAAATAATAAATTTATTTTCTAACAATTCTTCAAGTACGTCATATAATCATTGGAAAATTATTAGAAATAAAAATATTAACTCGTTTTTTTCCCAATATATTTCCTTCTACTCCATTCACGTAATATTTCATAATTTCAGAATTATGGTTTAAATTTGTAAAAATTTGATAATTATATTATATAGCAGCCATTGGAACGGCTGAATGCAGTCTAAATGGGTATATAAACTTTGGCTTTCCGAAGCCGGATTTCTTTCTTTTAACACAAAAATACTTTTCCAAATCGAGTAAATTACTTATATAACAAAATTCGTGTCCCTAAATCTCTTTTCAGAGTTGAATAGCCATTAGGGTATTTATTAATGTAGTCATACGGAGATTTACTCAAAAAAATATACAACTTGGCATGACAGGTCTTCCTTATATTATATAATATTATTATTATTATGATATTAATAACAATTCTACCATCCGTTCCATCAGCGAGATACAGGGGGTGTATCGGTTTCACCCTCCCTCCCCAACACTTTGTACACGTTAATCATACCATTAATTGTTGAATACGTGAAACTAAAATAGTCTGTATTTTACCGACACCGACCTAAACTATTTGTAAAACTATACGTATTTAGCTCCGCATTAAAAAACAGTCAAGATGTAAAAAACCCATTTATTTCTTAACAATCATCAAAAATGAAAAGCTATTTACATTTGCATGAAATGGACTTCGCATAAAGACAAAAATAAACTCTAATAGTGCGACGAATAAGTTTTTACATCCGAATGTATTTAATATTTCATACGTGATTTTATTTCATTTCAGTTCCCCCAGTAATTAAGGCATTTAATCAATTGGTAGGCGCGCCCCTGGAAAGAGAAGTTACTTTGGAGTGCATTGTGGAAGTGTATCCCAAGCCTCTAAATGGCTGGTATCGGAATGAAGGTACCGAAAAAGTATTTATAATTATGACTGCAAACTATTGAATACATTTTTTAGGCAACACAAAACTACATAACGGAAACAAATACAGCATAACCGAAGAAATGATAAACCATTACTCATGGCACCTTAACCTAACAATAAAGCATCTGACAAAATCCGACTTTGGAGCGTACAGCTGCTCAAGCGTTAATGCCCTTGGCAAAAGTGAAACACGAATTCGTTTGCAAGGTAATGAAAAATATATTTACCAAATCTAATGTTTATATTTTGCTTCTCTTGGTTCTAAACACTTAAAGCTATTTATTTATTGAACTCAAAATGATAAGGACTGGAAATAAAGAAAATAAGCATGTCGTTTCTGTGTATGTTGGGCGTATAGATGTATCACTCGTCAAGCAATAAATCAACTGGGATTTCCATCATCCCATTACTCTTATTGAACTTATTTAAAGGCGAATCTATTTATTTTTCAACATACCTATAGATAATGTAATAAGGATACCAATTTCACAATTTTATTTGAGGTAGCAAAATGAATAAAAACCAGAGGATAAGGGAAAGGTGCACTCTAAGCAGAATAAGGGTGGCGAATAGCCATCCCCATATAAAAACACATGCCGCTAGCTTGGGAGTAACTTTTGAAATTTCAAACCACGAGTGCAATATTACAGCAGATCTACATATGTAACCATATATGCTAATGTCTTGAGTGAACTATCCAGAAGTTCGGCCTAAAATATTTAAAATTAAACCCTTTGTCTACTACATACTTGTAGAGTACGAGGTTTTATGTAAATATATTTTATATTCATCTAAATCTCTGCACATATTATAAGACGCGATGTTCGTCTTTGAAAATAAATTTTTGTCCATGGACATGCGTGTTCGTTTATCTCGTTGGCACGAAGAAACTCTACATCAAAATTTATCAGTGCAAATATTCTTGCGCTTGACCTGGTTTCTCTAAAATATACTAAAGTTTAATATAAAATTTATATTTTAAGCCCGGCAAAAAAGAATCAATTTTGGGCACTGTCGAAATGTTATTTGACTATTGCACTCAAATGTTGAAAATACTAATTCTTTGACAGCAAACAAAAAAAAAATAAGTAGAAAAGCTGTAGTCAAGTGTTATCGACTGTCGACGTATACCCCGTTCACAAAGCACTGTTTGTTAAAAATAAAATCTTCAAATTTATAAAAAACTTGAGAAATGTGGACAAATAAAGACAAATGTAGCTAGGAACATGTTTAGCATGCCAACGTAAATCAACATGTGGCAGAAGATAACCATAAACATTAACTTTTTATACTCGGTCCCCATAGGGTACAAGGATACTTAGTGCCAACCGATAATGTATGTAACAACAGAAGTAGGCGTCTTCGACCCTATAAAAAATATATATTCTTGATCAGAGTCACCAGCCGATTTGGCTATGTCCGTTTGTCCGTTCGTGTGAAACAACAGATCTCAGAAACTATAAATACCAAATTTGTTGACAAAATTTAATCTGTTGCACGCAGACCAAGTTTGTTTTAAAATTTAGCCACGCCCACATTCGCCTTCGAAAACCATGAAACACTTATAACTAAGTTATAGTCTTAATTTCGGTGTAAAGTAAATGAATATTAAATAAATAAATTTGTCCGGATGTGCTCTACAAATTTCAGTGAAATCGAATGATACACATATTATTAAAAATTATTATTATTAAAAAACCGCGGAGCTTCTGCAACATCTACATTTGAGATGGTAGCTTCAACATTTTGTTTAACATGTAACTAGCAACATCTGTCTTTTTTGGGTGTTTCTCAACATGTTCCAAGCTAATTTTTTCTTTATTTGTCAACATTTCCATAGATAAATTAGATTTGAGCTTATTAAGACAAAGTGAAAGACCCATGTCCACCCACATCATTAATATCACGCACAATGCTTTGTGTGCCGGGTTTCTCACACTCGACTATATATTTTCTACTAGTTTTTTCAATGATTTCACTTAAATGTTAAGAGCTCGTTCGCATATCATTTCATATCTTTTCGGTTTAAACGGAATATTACAACTATAGCTTAGATGTACGATTTTCATGTTTTTCGAGGACGTGGACGTGACCAAATATGGAAATAAACTTGATCTGCGTGCAACAGTCAAGAATGTTGTTGCCAATGTTGGTAGCTCTAGAAAGAGATAGTCTATAAGAATAGTCTCTCTGTTGTTTCACATGGACGAAGAGGAGGGCAGATGTACATGCCAAAATCGACTCGGCTGGCTACCAGCTTAAGTAAAGGATATGTACATTTTATGGGGTTATATATATAACAGTTATAACAGTTCTGGGCAAGAGTTTGTATAAAAATTTAGCTTGAAAAATACTCATCATTCCAATTAGCTCGACGAAGAACAAAAGACTGATTTTCAATTTAAAGAAAAATGAATTTAAATATACAAGTTTTCGTGCGTGCTAAAAATTTTAATTTTTGTGTCGTGCTGGGTTGTGTCGAAGAAGTCCAAGTCGGTCCATCTCTTGAAGATGTGTCGGAACGGATGGGATCGGTCGACTATATCTTACAGCTGTCATAGGCATGGCCGAAAGCTTTTGAAAAATAAAATTAATAAGACAAGCTCCTGTTTTCACTTTCGCAAATTTCTTGCAAATTTCTACTCTTCAAAAGCGGATGTCAGTGCTCCGGTTCCCGCAAAACGCAAATTTCTTGCGAGTTGAAAAACGGTCAAGTTTTTCGTAATGCCTTTTCAAAATCAAATCGGATCTTATGTGGAAAAGAAAAAAAATAGTTGACTCATTGGTCTATTGACGATTATTTCACACCATCAGTAGATCTATCTAGTAAGCATTTAAATAATTAAAATTTTTGCTGACCCCACCTCGAATTCAGAAAATAAAATATTTGCCGCCGGTAACAACATCTTACGATTTGGCTGCCAGGGCTGCCATACTTTTGGGGGAAACGAAATAACTGGTCGAAAAACTTATAAAATGAAATGGTAGATTTAATTTCATTGTTTAAATGGTTATTTTACCATTTAAAAAAGATATGAAAGTCATTGAGATCACTGGAACTGGAACTGTTTAAACCCTTCTGAAAGATAATTTAACGATTTCCTCCTTTATTTGGCTTTAAAACTAACAATTAAAAAATTTAAAGACATTTAAACAGTCTGTTTACATCTGAAAACCGCCAAGTCAGTTATTTGAGCATAGTTAATAACTAATTCTTTATTAAATTAAATAATTAAAGTTATTCTTTAAACTCAATAATGTGAGCAATATTTTTGGCCAGTCTATCTTCAGCTCAAAGAAAAAAAGTTGTTTCTGGACTATGTGTATGGAAACAGAAAGGAGAAGCCACAAACAGACAAAGTTTGTCCTTGTAACTTATTGATCGTAAAAATGAAAATGAAAATCTATTTGGAAACTTTATGCGTTGAAACTCAATTGGCACATGTCGATTTAACCATGTCCGTCTTTCCGTCTGCCCGCCCGAGTGAAACAACAGATCTCAGAAACTATAAAAGCTAGAGCTACCAAATTTGGTGACTACATTCCGAAGCCGATCGAGTTGCGGGTTCGAGAGCTTTCGCAGGCACTATTTTTCTTCATTTTTTCTGGTATTTTTATATTTATTAAAAAAATATGTAAATGAGAAATACTATATAAAGTTGTGAAAAAAAAAAGATAAATTTTTTTGATTTTGCGAGATTCAAAGATACACCAATCTTGGAAAAGCAACGTGAACCTGGCACTCAGACCTCTAGACCATACCTGATATTACATATATGGCTGCGATTGTCACAGTACAGTAAAGCTCCAACATTTTTGGCAATTAAAATGCTTTTTTTTATTGGAATAGATTTGCAGAAAACTTTTCAGTTTTCAATCATTGCCATCGATCGAACCAGTTTTGGTGCGTCTTTATAAAATGTATCAATTGAATTAAAAGAAGAACTTTATAAGCAAGTTAAATAAATATGTAAAACACACAAAATGCAAAAACGCAATGAAAAAGAAAAAGTAACAAAATTCACAGAATTAGTGTGTTTTCGGTGTTGCTCAACATGCAGCAATATTTGTCTTTATTTGTCAACATTTGGAAAGTTTTTCACAATTTTGAGCATAATTAGGCAAAGTGAATTAGCCATGTCGATTTCACAAACAATGCATTGGTTATCGGGTATGTCATAGTCGTAAAACTCGACTGTAGCTTTCCTATTTGTTTTTAATGTATTTTAATGTCCTCAAGTGAATTTTTGTGTGTTATAGTGAATACATACCAAATTTGTTTTGTTACCGTAAACTCAATTATTTCAGGAAGCTTTGTGGAGTCTACTGTCCAATATGTGGGGCTACCAAAATGTCCAAAATGTTCCCCAAATTGGTGATTGCATTGACTGGACTCCTTTGGGAGTCACAAGGCATGATGCGCTGTCCGTATGCTTGGCAATGTAGTTGTAGAAATCAATGGATTTTCCTTCTGAGATTATAAAGCGATTCTGGCAGTAGACAGTGGCAATGGAATGGATATCGTTTCCAGTTTGCACTTTAATAAAAGTAGTCTTAAAGTAATTAGTTACAAACCTGTGTTGGAGGTGGTGTTTAAAGCGATTTTTGATTAAGACGCCTATTTGGCCGAGACCTTTGCTATCCTCGTGATCGGCGAAGTAGAAGGTGATGCATTGTTTGGACTGCTGAGATATAACATAAACATGATTAGGACTTTAAAATTTTGTACGCGTAAGCCCCTTCAGCATTTGATGTATTGCTACCAAAATGTTTGTCATAGTTACAAGCATAGATTCCCTAACACTAGACGATTGGGATTTATTTGGAGGGGTATGTAGGAAATAATATCTAAGATCTGATTTAAACCCTTTGAGTAAAGTTCAATAAGTTTTTGTGTGTCAATATTTCTGGTCAACGGTGATTCTAAGGTATAGAAGCTTGTAGATTGGGTGGACTTTATTTTCGTCAGGTTTACCTTAAAAATGTTTAATTAATTGTTTTAATTTATTTTTCCATATTTTTTTACTTCTATATATTTTATTTTATTTCTATTTATTATGTTGATTGCCATTATCTCCAGCTATTATCTCGTTAATGGGGACTGTTGGTTTGATTTTTTTTTATAACCACTTTTAATCCTTTGCTAGATTTAAGTTGGTACGTGAAGTAATTTTTTTGACCGATGTCGAGGTTTTTTGGCTACTGATCGATAATTTTTGCACAATTTATCCCAATTAGCCTGACGAATATAAATAGATGGAATCCTTAGTTTCTTGGCTTGGTTTGAGCTGTAAGTAACATTATCTTTGTTTGGGCCTTTAAGAATCGTCAATCACAGTGTTTTCAGTTGTTGTGCTTTATTTGGATTCTTTAGTTTAATTAGTTGATGGTGGGCTTTATTTTCTTTTTATTTGCACTAGTGATCGATTTCAGTTTGATATAACGCTCCGATAACATTTTTCAAAATTTTTGGCTGGGAGAGAAAAAACTGACGATACCGAGTGCTGAGTAACTGAATTTGATGTGATTGTTGTTATATTTCTTGTCGCTGTCAGAGTAGAAGTCACAGTTTTACACGAGGTCTTTTGCAGATCGTTGTTGTTATAAGCAGATCGTTGGTAAGGTTGTAAGAGTCGGGGGATAGGCACTGGACACTCCACGGCACAATTTGTAAGTTTCCGCATTGACTTAATAATGCAGGAGAGAGCATGCGCATGCTTTGCTTATTTTTATGCTTCAGAGATATCGTGTCTGTTTTTATTTTTTGTTTCTATCGATTTTATTAGAAATTTGATAGATTTCAAGGGTAACACAAACACATGTTCCTATGCCTACACTAAACGTCTTTTCGCGAATTAGTTTTCGATTATTTTCACTATAATTTAATTCACACTATTTTATTAATAATTTTTTTATTTATTTCAATTGTTAACTTATTGCGAATTAGTTACAATAACGTAAGCCAATTAGATATGATCCAGTGAATATACTTGTTCAAGTTTTAATTTAATTACCATTATATATACTTTAAAAAAATTTATTAATATTTACAAAATCAAAGTGGAAATAAAAAGAACCAGTAAAACTGATAGTGTCAGGGGCAAAGATCGCCCCTGCGTTCGCATCGATTTAGAGCCTGTATTAAAATTTGAACTATATATAATTTATGGGGTCGGAGATGCCTCCTTCTGCCTGTTACATATATTGTCGGTTGGTTTATAACTTACAACATTGAAAAAAGTCTGTTTTTCCTGTGAATTTTTTAAACTTTGCGCTTGGCCATTTCTATACGTATAGACTTGCCAGCAGAACTAAGGACGAGTCTTACATCTAGTCCAGTTCTTCTGCTCCGTTTGCTTTTATTTTCACATAAGTCTCTTGAGGCCGCATTCTGCACTTCATAATTGGTGTAATTTCTTGCAGAATTACGATTACCGCCCAAAACGACAACGACGGTAACACCTCACGTGCACACAACGTCGAAACCCCGTCGAAAGCAGACACCCGGCCACAACAAGGGACTAAACGAAGTGGTGCGTGCTAAGGAAACCCATTTCTCAAATCAAATGCAGCAGGAGAACGATGTATTTAGTGGTGGGATTGGTCTGCCCCAGAGCGGCAACAGCGGTAATACTGGTGGCGTTGTAGAAAGTGGAAACGTCAACGGCATGATAAACGGAGCGGAAGGTAAGTTACGATTTGGAAAATTCCACAAGTACATACACAACCCCAGGACCAGAAATCAAGTCAGGCACAATCGGCAGTTACAAAAACACATATATATTCACATTTCTACTCACCGGACCATCACACAGAATACTTATACATTTGCGGGGTATTATCATTTTGAGCAGAAGTTTGCAACACATAGAAGGAAGCATCTCCGACCCCAGAAAGTATATATATTTTTATCATCATCACCAGACGAATCGATTCTGAAATATCCGTTTGTCTCTCTGTGGGTTACTATGCAAATTAGTCTGTCAGTTTTTGAGTTATCTGAATGATACTTGCTGTTATTGGAACGATCGGAAAATAATATATATTTCCATCTACTCTGAGATATGGCCATATTTATTTCAGAACTTTGGTTTTAGTATTATACAAAATATTATGCAAATTGACATAACGCATATACCCTGAGACATAGTTATTCCTAACGATTTTAAGAAAATTGAAAAATGTCGGCGTCTTTATTAATAAGTGTTGTATACATCTATAATTTTTTCGTTCAATTTCCATTTAATTTCATTTCGATTCGATCCAATTGCAAACTGGAAGGGTATATTTACTTCGACTTCCCGAACTTAGCTTTCTTTACTGTTTCGTTATTACAGATGTGTATGGATACATACCACCATTGGTGCATATACAAAAAAAAGACCAAAATTTATTTCCCAAAACCACAGAAAATTACATCTTATCGCGGTAAGATCAAAGTATTGGTCGCACCTTCACTTACAAAAATTTCTGATAAAATTTTGTGATGAATAATAGATTTATAATAGGACGTTGCTGAAAAAATAAGGGCTTAAATTTAAGGAGCAATTTTAAAGCAGCGTGTCGAATTCGAAACTAATTATATACTGTGTAATTTATTTTAACCTTTCAGGGTATTATAATTAAAGTGAGAAGTTTGCAACGAAGTGAAGAAATCATACCCAACTCTATAAAGAATACATATTCTTTGATCAGTATCAACAGTCGAGTTTATTTAGCCTTTGCAGATAGTCTTTCATCTAGTACATGTAGTATATAATTCGGAACGGGACGGATCGGACGACTATGTCACAAATGTACTATAGGGAAAATCAGGAAATGTATAGCAAAAAGTATATAGTTATTGTTTGTAACAGATTTGCATCTACGCTGAGATATGATTTTCGTAATTAGGTTTTAATTTTATTAAAATTGTACTTCCTTTATTGTTTGAACATCCAAGCCTATATTAAAACTTTTTTTGGAGTTAACTAGTTAAGAAGTGTATTGTTTGATTTCAGTTCTTTATTGACACACAATGGTTCAATTTCAAAACACAAGTTTTAAAATTATTATTTTTTAATGAAATAAAAGTTTCTTGATTTTCTGGCATTTTTTTAAACTTTTTTCCCAACATATTTCAAACTTAAACCAGTGCCCTAAAATATAATTTGTTATGATCGACTTGCAATACATACATAACGTAGATACATAAATATAACTCACAACGCCACATACACTTGGCAAATTAAAACTAACAAGTATAAAAAGGTACAGTCGAGTCCTCTCTGAAATACCTATTCCAAAAATTACCCTTTTTATTGTCAAAAAATGCAGCAAGAGCCGCAGTCATCTTCATAGCATTTGTCTCTATGCTTTTGAACGATTGGTCCTGATTCAATCCCAACAAAGTGCAAAATAAAATTAAAATTTTTTACAATTTCCAGTTTGAATAACTCATTCATTTTACTTGTTTACTTATTTGTTTAATAGTCAAATTTAACGTAAGCCATTCGGTTCTGACACATTATCAATTTAATTGCTAGATGTTGCTCAACTACAATTAGGAAAGCTACAGTCGAGTGTTATTGACTGTGAGATACCCATTAGTCAAAGCATTTTAGCTGAAATTAAGAAGCGCATGGACATGGCTAATTCACTTTGGCTAATTACGCTCAAATTTATGAAAAAATTTGTTAAATGGAGATAAATGTTTTTAGGAACATGTTGGGCAATACCCATTGTATCTGCCCATACAAATATGGATGTTGCAGAAGCTTAGCATAAGTGGGCGTGGACGTTTTGAAACAAACTTGATCAAATTTGGTAGCTCTAGCTCTTAGAGTCTTAAATTATACTTCTGACCGGAAGTTTGCACAGCAGAAGGAGGCAACTCGGACTTTATGCGGTATATATTATATATTTTTTATTATCATCGCCAGATGAGTCGATCTTCCCCTGTTCGACTGTTCGATTGTCAGTCAGTATGAAAACTAGTCTTCCAGATTCTTAGCTTATTGAATGAAACTTTGCCGATAGTCTTCTTTCTATTGAACTTTGAATAAAAATATAAGGCCATAGGAACAATTGGGAAATCGGGGAAAAAGGGTATAGCCTCT